>JAJOOI010019562.1:0-24688 GCA_029582585.1 Solanum bukasovii
ATATGAGTGTCTATGAAAATTCTTTGTGGGACTAAAAATGTCATTGTCTCTTCCTTCTATGCCAAAATAGTGAATTTTGAAGTTTTATTCAGTAAATTCAATGATCGAAAGTTCTGTAATGCCAGTCATTCTAACTATTTTTGTTTGAATGGATTGTTGTCACTTTTTTCACGTTTTGAATGAATTGTTTATTTTATTTTTATGTATGGTTAATAACCGAATAACCGAACCAAACCAAACCAAAACCGAAAACAACCAAACCGATAAATGTATATTATATTTGGTTTTGATAATTTTGAAACCGATTAAGTTGGTTTGGTTTTGATTTTGACCAATAACCGACCCAAATCAAACCGTGAACACCCCTAATTACATGTATGATGTAACTATTTATTGATTACTTAGATTGACAAAAAGGGGGTGCATATACAAGTAGTTCGGGGTTATAGGACCTTTTCAAAATTTAAGCGTCTCTTTAAGGTATGAAGAATAATTTGAGTAGACTATGTATTTTTGCTCATGGAGTTAATATCTTAAGTGTTACTCAACTATTGACGTTTCACCTATAGAGTTACTTAATCATTTTATATGATTTTTTCATTTAATTTTACTTATATGAAAATTTTATTTTGAGCATTTTTTTTGAGAAATAAAAAGCTACATACCCATCTTTATCATTTTAGCTAGCTAGTCTTGTTTCATATATGGTCTGATTTTCTTGATTATTAACTCACTGTTTACTATATATACGTAGGGGTGGCAATTTCAGCCCATCATTTAATTTATATTTAATGATTTGGATCACTTATATTTTAATTGGGTAAATACATGCTTCAAGTTATTTTAAGAGTTCCTACAAATATGGTCAAAATGGATAAAATATGAGTATCCATATAGACTCATAATAGATCACTCACTTCTCACTTCTACTCAAAATTCTAAATTGTGCTAAAAAATAAAAATTATAATATTAATTTTTAATTTTCAAAAATATTAATTTATTTTTCAAAAAAATTGGAGGGCGGGTGGGGCTGAGAGGGGGGAGGGGGGGGGGGGAGAGGTGTAATATTTTCTTTTTTAAAAAAACATAATTTTTTTGTTTTTAAAAATAAAAAATAAAATTTAGGGGGTAGGTTGGGTGGCAGGTAGGGAATTTAAAAAAAAGTCTTTTTTAATTTATTTATTTTTGGGGGTGGGGGTACGGTTTGCAATTTTTTTTTAAAAAATTAAAATTATTATTTTTCTGAAAAAAAATGTTTTTAATTTTTTTTTTGGGGGTGGAGCATGTGGGTAGTAGGAGTTGCCAATTTTTGACAAAAACTTTTTGAATTTTTTTTGGGGGTGGGTGGTAGGGGTAGGGGTGGGGTGGGATGATAGGGGTTGAGATATTAACAACTTAGCTTTGATTTAATATTTTTTGGCTTTAAGAAATTAAAGTGGGTTATAACCATTTTACCCTAACCATATTTGACCAAATCCATATTTACCATATTTTGTTGTTCATCTTGTATTCTTAAGATACTTAGAACAAAAACTTTGAAGAACTTGATAAGAAACAACAAAGTTTAAAGAGCATTTTCAAAACTAGAAAATTAAAATTCGTAGAGAAAATAGAATTAGAAACAATATACGAAATATTTTTCTTAAAAAAGAAAATAGAGCCCACTGAATGCACAGTGTCCCCTTAAAGAAATTATTCCCCTCAAGTACCCGAGGTTAATGGAATATATTCTCTCAGGATCGAACGATCTTACTCATTGGCATATCGGTACCTAAAACCACGGTGTTAGCGAACCACTCAACGGCAGTAAAGTACACTTAGAATATTAGATTTAGTAGTAGTAGAAGAAGTCCAAAAAAATTTGTTCAACTAAAATGAGAGGAAATCCCTCCATTTATAGAAAACAAAGGATAGTGTGAAAATGTTCTTATTGTGCCTTACCGGAAATGTCACAAACCTTTGGAAAAGTCACAATCTTTCGGAAATGTCACAACCTTTCATAAAAGTCGCAACTTTTCATAAAAATCGCAACTTTTCACAAAAGTCGCAACTTTTCATAAAAGTTACAACTCTTCATAAAAGTCGCAACTCTTTATTTTCCATTCACACCTTTTAAAACCCAACAATCCCCCGCATGAATGGGGAATGACTCCAAGACAAAAAAACGGACAAATATGTGTACTTTACAAGCAAGAATTAATTGCATCTGGATAAGTAGGTTTCCCCTTGGACTTTCCGTAGTGAACATATGTCGAATATACTCGGTCAATCGGTAGATGCGATATCTTTGAACCATCGAATTTTGGTGAATACCTAGACAACCATATGTCACACAATTAACCCTTTATCGTTTATGGTTCTTACGGTTGTATTCGTTTAAGCCATGAACACCTCATGGTTTCATGAGTGTATAGAGAGATGGGCTTTTGACAATCATCCTCTTTGAAGAGGCATACACTTCACACTCACATAGGTGATTTCTAAACGTGTTATCGCGTAGATACACTATTTGGTCAAATCTGCCAAACTTAGCAAATCATTAAAAACATTAAGTTTTATTAACTTATTAACAAGCCTTAATGTTGTATCCTTGTTCCTGAGCATTGTCTTCATCATGGGAATGGATTTAGTTGCTTGACAATGCCGAACCGTTAGTCACAACTTTCTTTTTCTCCTTGAATCTAGCTATTGGGATGTCCAGTCTGCTAGATAGAATTACATCAATGATGACTTGTCCTAAGCCGTAAACCCATTCCCTTAGATGATCTTTCAACTTTCTCTCTAGTTAGGCCTTTTTGTAAGTGGATCCGACACATTATCCTTTGACTTTACATAGTCAATTGTGATAATTCCACTAGAGAGTAGTTTTCTAACGGTATCATGTCTATGTCTTATATGACGAGACTTTCCGTTATACATCATGCTCCATGCCCTACCTATTACATCTTGACTATCAAAGTGTATGCATACTGATGCTAAAGGTTTGGGCCAAAAATAATATCTATCAAGAAATTTCGGAGTCTTTCAACTTGTTCACCGGCCTTATCTAGAGCACCTAGCTCAGAGATCATTGTAGAGCTAGCGATATATTTCTTTTTGGAAGATTTTCAAAAGATTGCTCCTCCACCAAGAGTAAATACATATCCATTCGTGGATTTTACTTCATTTGATCCCGGTGATCCAATTTGCATCAGTATATCCTTTCAATATTGTAGGATATTTGTATAATGCAAGACATAGTTTTGAGTAGGGGTGTTCACGGGTTGGTTTGGATCGATTATTGGTCAAAATCAAAATCAAACCAACTTAATCAGTTTTAAAATTATCAAAATCAAACCAAACCAAATATAATATACATTTACCGGTTTGGTGGTTATCGATTTCGATTTGGTTTGGTTCGGTTATTCGGTTATTCACCATACACAAAAATAAAAGAAACAATTCATTCAAAATGTGAAAAAAGTGACAACAATCCATTCAAAACAAAAAATAGTTAGATGACTTAAATTACCGAACTTTCGATTACTGAATTTACTATCAATAAAACTTTAAAATTCATTATATTGACCTAGAAGGAAGAGACAATAACATTTTTAGTCCCACAAAGAATTGTCATAGATACTCATATTAAATGAAATCAATATGATAAATGTTTTCACCTTGGGCATTCTTGCTTTCAATAAGTAAAGTATAGTTTTTTTTTAATGAAAACATATATAAGATCTTTAAAATTGTTTATAAAAACAATATATTAAGTATGTATATTAACAAAATATATGTATATAATTCATCGGTTCGGTTCGGTTATTTCTTCAGTTTTTTTTAATAAAACTATAACCAAACCAAATACTACCGATTTTTAAACATCTAAAACCAAACCAAACCCAAATAAAATCGGTTTTATTTATCGATTTGGTTTGTTTTTTCGGTTTGGATCGGTTTTTATCCAAACCGTGAACACCCTTAGTTTTGAGTATGTTTTAAATACCCCAAAACTCTTTTCATTGTCATCCAATGAGTTTGATTGAGATTATTTTCGAACCGATTCAATTTATTAATAGCACATTACTTTCTGATGTACATCATACTTCCTAATACTCTACCATAATCCAATTGTTAGTCACTTTCACCTTCATTTTTTGAAAGTGCAAAGCTCACATTATTGGAGTCTTGACAATATTAAAATCCAAATATTTGAACTAGTCAAGTACCTTTTCAATGTAATGAGACTGTGACAATGCTAAACTTCTTGGAGTTCTAAGAATTCTTATACCTAAGATCACATCAGCAACTCCACAATCTTTCATATCAAAGTTGCTTTCTAGCATATCTTTAGTAGCATTTATGTCATTAGTGTCTCTACTGATGATCAACATATCACCAATACACAAGCAAACAATGACCTTGTGATTTTAATGTAAACACATTTATCACTTTCATCATTCTTAAATCCATTTACCAACATAGTTTGGTCAAATTTCTTATGTCATTGTTTGAGTGCTTGTTTAGTCCATAAAGTGACTTAACAAGTTCACACACTTTCTTTTTTTTACCAGGAACCACAAAACCCTTGGGCTGTTCCAGGTAAATTTCTTCCTCCAATTCTCTATTTATGAAAATTGTTTTCACATTCATTTGATGAATTTGGAGGTCATGTACCGCAACTAATGCAATTAACATCCGAATAAATGTAATTCTAGTTACTGGCGAGTATGTGTCGATAAAATCAAAATCTTATTTTTGTCTACAACCTTTGAGGCTTTGACAAAAAGTCTTGCTTTGTATTTGTCAATAGTTCCATCGACTTTCATTTTCCTTCTGAAGATTCACTTTGAACCCAAAGGTTTATTTTCTGGAAGAAAATCAATCAACTTCCAATATGGTTGCTCAAGATTGAATCAATCTCACTATTGACACCATCTTTCCAAAAGGATGAGTCTACAAAAGACACACGAAATGTTACAAAATCATATTCGAAGGAAGTAGATGTCCTTTGACATTTACTATGCCTTTGAATCTCTTTATTAAGTACATTCTCCTTTTTTCTTTCCAAGGTCTTTTAGACCCTTCACTAGACTACTCAAGTCTAATTTTACAGTCTACAATCACAAGTCCTATTTTAATCCTTTTAGGAATAGGAACTTGGACTTTGGCTAGATACCCCCACACTTTGAAATAGTTCAAGTTAGATTTCCTTCCTTTCCATTTCTCATATGGAATAGATTGTGTTTAGAACAAACAAAACTTTTTATTGCTTTCTTTCTGAATAGACAACTTTTTGTTGTTCCCTTTTGCAGTAAAGATAGCTTCTCCATCAAAGTTTTGTGGTAAACCTGAACTTATAAGTAATGTAGTCATCATTTCCTTCAAAGTTTGATTATTTTTTTTCATTCTGCAATTTCATTAGATTGAGATGAATAGGGCAATAGTTTGATGGATAAATCCACTTTCCAAACATATTTCTGCAAAAGGAGATTTATATTCTCCATCCCTATCACTTCTTATCTTTTTCCAACTGATTTTCAACTTCAATATTATATTGTCTAGACATTTCTATTGCTTTATCCTTACCATTCATCAAATAGACATAGTCGTTTCTAACGCAATTGTCAATTAAAATTATGAGATACATTTTCCCACCATGAGATGATGTTGACTTCATATCACAAATGTCAGCGTAAATCAACCCTAAGGGATTAGAATTCCTTTCAATAGATTTATAAGAATGCTCAGCATACTTAGATTCCACACAAACTTGACATTTTTATTTATTGCACTCAAAGTTAGACAAAACTTCTAAGTTGATCAGTTTTCCTTACAAGGTTTTGTAATTGACATGCCCCAAGTGTTCATGTCACAAATAGTTTGATGAGCAAGTAAGAACAAATAAAAATATTGAGTTTGAAAAGCTCTCCGCGACGTAGCTTTTTATCACAAATATTTTGTTCCTCTTTCTTTCAATTTTGTGTGATACAAACACTGTTTAGAGTCATCACCTTGTCAAATGTCCTTTTCGGAAGGACCTTTCCATAACTTTTAGTTTGATTGTTATAGAACTATCCATGAACAAAGTTTCATGGGGTCCAATAAAGGCAATATAGTCCAAATGCTTCTTTTAGAAAACATGACAAATGACTATTCACCGATATTCATGTCTATACAAATAGTTATATTTAATAGACATATCTTTTCATGAAAAATCACAACATTTTAAGTGATACTTTTTTCATAAAAGAACTCAATCATTTTGAACAAGTATACATATAATTTGGTAGTTTCGTACTAGTCATACCATATACTAGTAAACGAGAAACTCAACGACCACAATATCAAATATACTCCAATAATTTTGTGGGTCTAACATAATACAAAAGTATCATCGAATTTCATATCTTGTGCTCCAAATTTAAATTAGACACTAAGTCTAATTTTATCTTTGTCATAAGCAAAGAACCCCCCACATTTTATATATGATCTCAAAAATATTTTTCAAGTATTTGAAAATAATTTTTTCCACATATTTTTTTTCTCATGCTATCAAAGTGTCATTGGCAACATGAATCCACTTTTGAAAATATTATTCTACAAAAAAGTTATAGTGCTTCAATTCCATTTGACAATTTTTACACAATGTCAAAGTTCATTCCATAGAGGCACAAAATCACAAACTCTAAGCCACTGATATTTTTCCTCTATCACAAATAGATATACCACTTAGTATTTAAAATACTAACAATAAAGATAATTTTTTTTTTGTACAATTTGTTTCTATATAACAGTGAAGTTTATAGAAAATCAAAAGTAAAACATTGACTTATTATGTGAAGTTTTCATATTCTTCAAACCAATTACATAGAAAAATTTATCCAGAGTAGAAAACTACAAAAGTTTTTAGTCTACAAAAATCAGACCCAATCAAATTTCACATGGAGTACAAAACTACAAAAGTTTTTTTCAATCTCCAAACAGAATTGAACATATTCATAGATTATTACATAGATATGCTTTTCTTTTCAAATACCTTCCAACTATAACATTTTGACATACTATTTTATCAAACAAAAATCTGCATCTCTCATTCTGCAAACTAAAGAATTTTAAAGGCAACACTTTTTGCCAAGGAAAATTCATTCAAAAAATTATATGGTTTGCCGATCTTTTTTCCAAAGACATGCATGATAAATATTAAAACTGTTGACTTTTAGAAACTATTTTCCTCCTTAGATAAATAATAAGAAGGTTACCTGGTGTAATCTTTAACCGAAATACCACCAATTTTCTGTACAATCTCACTTCGACCTTGCTAAACAAAGCACCAAATTGTGGAGAAATAATGCATTAATCTTCTACTTCCATGATATGTTTCTCTCAATCAGTAGAATACAATAAATACCAACAGTATAGTAATTTCCTTAAGATTGTTGTTCATCTTGTATTCCTAAGATACTTAGAACAAAAACTTTGAAGAACTTGATAAGAAACAACAAAGTTTAAAGAGCATTTTCAAAACTAGAAAATTAAAACTAGTAGAGAAAATAGAATTAGAAACAGATTAGAAACAATATACGAAATATTTTTCTTAAAGAAGAAAATCGAGCCCACTGAATGCACAGTGTCCCCTTAAGGATATTATTCCCCTCAAGTACCCGAGGTTAATGGAATATATTCTCTCAGGATAGAACGATCTTACTCACTGGTGTATCGGTACCTAAAACAACGGTGTCAGCAAATCACTCAACGGCAGTAAAGTACACTTAGAATACTAGATTTAGTAGTAGTAGAAGTAGTCCAGAAAAATTTGTTCAACTAAAATGAGAGGAAATCCCTCAATTTATAGAAAACAAAGGGTAGTGTGAAAAGGTTCTTATTGTGCCTTACTAGAAAGGTCACAAACCTTTGGAAAAGTCACAATCTTTCGGAAAGGTCACAACTTTTCATAAAAGTCGCAACTCTTCATAAAAATCGCAACTCTTCATTTTCCATTCACACCTTTTAAAACCCAACATAGTTTATATGGGTGAATTGTGATCCAATCCATTTTAACTCAATCCATATTGAATCCATCCAAATCTGATCCAAACCACCCATTTGCCATCCTATATATACGTGTCTTGAGTAAAAAACCAATTATTCTGGTCAAAGTGTTGTGTCAATCAATTGCCACATCTTCTCACTTTTGATAAATCATATATGTTGCTTTCATTTATATTTCACCATTCGTTAATTTCTCAATCCAGACAAATATTAAATAGCTGCCTCTACTTATATGTGGAATATTTTCCCTCCCCTGTCTTGTTAATCATTAATCACCATTAATTAGTACAATCTATATTTATCATATATAACTTTAATTATAATTGATTGATTAGAAGGTGGAATATACATTATTATTAGTTTAGAATCTTCTTTAATTATATTACCATGTATAATATGTACCATATATAGCATTTACTATGTATAGCTTCTTCTTTTTTTGTACGTTATTAGAGATACAGAAAATTAAAAAAAATCGCTTGTTCATTGTCAACATGTTCTCCTTCAATGTACTATTTTTGTGAAAAAATTTACCTGCACCGGGTGTATACATCAAATTAATGAAATTTTCATTATTACATGATTTAATGAAGTAAAACACATGTTAATTAAATATGGTTAAGTAAAATGAACTATAAATTTAAACACATGGCATGCATGTATTGACTTATGCATTCGGTGCGGATAAGTTTTGCCCATTTTTTTGTACTATTAGCTTTATTCAATTTATGTGAACCTATTTAATTGACACATATTTTTTATTTTAAAAAAAATAAGACATTTGATATTTGTGGTTCAATCTTTTTAAAATGGACTAAGCACGAAATAGGTTTAGGACCTTCACAAAGTTTGTCTTTTTTAAAATAGTGCCTTAGTTAAAGAGGGTAATCATGTGGTCCCTCTTAAATGAATGTTGTATATATCTATTTTAATGTCCATTGCTATTTTACAATCACTTGTGAGACAAATACACTAAAATTTGTTATATTAAAAGTATGAAAACACTTATTAGCGAAATGTTATTCGCCTTTTAATCCTTCCTATGTGTATTTTAAGTTAAAATAGTAAATACAAATGAAGTTGCCTTTTTCTTTTTTATTAGCAAACACAATTGCACATGACCAAAAAGGAAAAAGAAGAACAGGTTTAAAAAAGAATTAAGTACCAGTAGTATTTAATATCCCTAGTTCTCTATAAATGAAATTTTAAAAAAAAATTGGCGTAGGTTCAAAAGGAAAAAATAAAATAAGTAAGAAATTTATAATTAAGTATTACTGTTAAAGAGGGTTTAAAACCTCCATTAATATTTTATATTTCATATTAAACCCTAGTTTCCTGAATAGCCTTGTACATTCATTCGCCCTCTTCCACAACCTTTTCATTACCAGCAAGTACATTAGGTAATAGTATTCCTTCTTTGTTATTAACTCTCACTTGTGTGATTATACTGACTACTAATAGTAATACTTCCCGTAGGGTGTGGAAGCATTTTTCAATGGACCCTGACATGATTCGTCCGCGGAGAAGCAAGCCGTGTCCACCAACACCAACACCAACACCACACGGTGAAAACGTTGTAGAAGCATGTCAACATGATAGCTATAATTTTTGGGAAGATCCATTACCACAATCGTTATGGGCATGTCATCAGCCACCACGACCCCCATCGCACGTCAGAAACTATTACTGGAATGATAACTTGGACTGGTTCTCGAGAATGCAGAGAGGGGATCAGAGCCTTGATATGGGCTATAGAATGAATTTTCGTGACCCTTTGAATGACTTTCATGAGGATCATGCTCTACGCCATTGCATGGCATTGCATGGCATTGCATCCGCCTTCAGCAGGACACCACCGCCAATGCGAATGGGGCACCACCGCAGACATGAACCACCCCCGTTGTTGGGGCACCACGGTGAACCACAACATAGCTATGAGAATCCAAATGGTTGCGCAATTATGTGATGTTTTCTCTCTAGCTATATATACATTTTCTATATTAATCTTTGGTTATATAAAAAAAAGGTTTAGTTTCCAAGGTTTTTTTAGACATAAAGATGAAGAGAGGCAAGACTTATTTGAAAGCATATATTGAACAATTAATGTACGTTCTCTCTTCATTACATCATTGGGTTGAAACATATTCTTGATGATGAGTTTGCTATAAGGTTGATCCAATTGATTTAAATGTAGATTTGCTTCAATAGGAGATATAATTTAAAAGGTACGACTTATTACATGGTGAAATTAGCAAATTATACAAGGAAAGCAACTACAGGAAATAATAACATGAACACCTATATTGTAAATAGTTTAATTAAGCAGAAAATTCATGCAAAGGTGTTTCTGCTGAATTGATTTGTTTAGGTGAGTTAGACATGATTGCTCTTACAGCTGGCTTAACCTTTTCACCAGCCTTGACAAACAGCAAGAACAATAGCCTGTATAAAATTATCATCCCCAGTAAAATGGCAAGATCCACCCACTTTGAGTAATCTATATCCATTTCCCATTTATATTTCAGAATATCTTCCCCTTTGATCAAACCTTTCATGTTCTCGTCATGAATTTTTAGTCCTTCAAACTCGTTCTTGAACAGTCCTTGGTAAGCATACTTATGAAATGCAACGTAGTGTAAAGGGTACTTCCAGAATACCCTAGGCAAATCATTTGGTAATCGAAAGAATCCTCCACTTAAGCACATAAGTGCTTGTATTCCTGCTCCACTTATTAATCCCATGAGGAAATTAGGCACAATGCTTGCTACAATCATCATTAGGCTCTCAACTAACATCATACACGTGAAGAGGACTACTGCAAAGCACATGAAATGCTCGAATCCACCTTGTAGTCCAGTGAGGAAATACGCGATAGCTCCTGGTATAAAAGATACCAATACCAAGTATGGCATAGCTGAAAGTGTATTGGCAATGACAAATGAACCAGAACCATAATGACCGTTTAGTTTCTCTCGTTGAAATACCTAGCATACATTAGCACATCATGAGATCAAGAAAGAAGGAAGAAAATGTGAAATACCAAATGTATTTTACCTTGAGTTCTTCCACAAAAGAGGAGAATCCACCAATGGCCATAAAAGTGATGAATGTCGCCACAAACATAAGCATGGAACCTCTTGACTATTTTCACCATGTAATTAAAGAGTAAATAATCGGTCAGTTTAAAACATCAGGTTCAAGAAGAAATTAAATGCATGTCATTTACCTGAATTGAAGAGTAAGAAAAGCCAACATCATAGTAGATAGTGCCAAGACCTACAGCTATTACAATATAAACACCTAAGCGCAGCCAGTAGTAACCAAGATCACGGGACATGTTCACAAATGACCTTTTTGTCAAAACAAGGCTTTGAGTTGTGAAGCTGGCACGGCTTCTTTTCTCCAGTACTTCACCTTCCTGTATACGATTTAGAAAGTCGTTGAGGAGTTTAAATAAGGGGATTCTTACTTTAACGACTTATATATGTACATGTAGCTTCACCTATTTAATAATCAATTGAAACAGAGTTTGTTTTTTTCACCTGTTTGCAGATTTCAGCAACTTGACTTTGAACTGCTCTGTACTTATCAGAATCACTATACGACTTTATCAGGATATTAATCACCTCTTCTGTTGATTTCCTACTAGTTGGACCTTGTTCAATGTCCTAGACAAAAAGTTTCATTTAAGCAATGGGCAAAAAATACGAGTATTCTAACAACAAAATTAGTTTCATACCTGATCAAAATCACTGTTAATTGTTTTGAGAAAATGATCAGATGGATTCTGGAGCGTGGGGCAAGGATAACCACTCAATGCAAAAAACTGCAGCAGCAACTCATTCATTATTGATTGATTGACTTAGTCATTTCAAAAAATTCAAATAATATGCTCACCTCAATTGCTGCAGTAGCAGGGCCAAAGTAGACAGTTCTTCCAGAAGACAAAAGACATAAAGAATGAAATAGACTGAAAACTTCAGTACTAGGTTGATGAATTGAGGCAATAATAGTTCTCCCCTGACATTGGCTTGCAATTGTTTTCATGACATAATAAGACGCGGCGCTATCAAGTCCACTAGTTGGTTCATCAAGAAAGAGAAGTTTTGGGCGCGTTAAAATCTCTAAGCATATACTGACTCTCCTTTTTTGTCCTCCGCTAATTCCTTTTCCAATCCATCCTCCAATTCTTGTTTCCATTGCATCCTGCAATCCCATTTCCTTCATAGTCATGTCTGCTATTTGTTTTTTCTCTGATTTTGGCATGGAATTTGGGAGTTGGAGTTCAGCTGAGTAGTATACAGCTTCTTTTACTGTGAGAGTTGCCATTAGAGTATCTTCTTGAGTCACATAGGCCTGATTGTATCAAATTATACTACAAACAGATGAGGCACTGTATATATATATATAATTAATGAGTAACAATTTGCTCCTCTTTTTACAAAGCTAAATTTGTTTTTGGCGTGCTAGTAAATTCCAGGATTAATTATGTCTCAAATACTCTTAACAGAAAATCTGGTTTCTTTTCTCGAGCACAACGATCAAAATATTTTGAGCTGATATACTCATTAAAAAAAATTAATTTTATTTATTTGTGGGGTTTATATTTATATGGCATAAAAAAAAAAATTATTTTGCCATATTAGATTTTTTAGTGTAAAATTTAGTTAAGTGATTTTATTGATACAAAAATCAAAGTTAAGTAATTTTATTGATACAAAACAAAGTTCAATGATTTGTTAGATAAATTCTCAAAATTGAGTGATTTTTAGTGATATTAACTCTAAAAGTTACTTACATATATACTTTTGCCGTTATATAAATTACCTAGATAAACCTTTATTCATCTATTGAAAGTGAAAAAGTATATTTTAAATTTATTTTTTATTACAATAATAAAATTCATCTAGGTATATATTTGATCTTTTCACAATTTTAGGAGGTATTTTTTATTCTGTTCAAACATATATTTTTTTGTCTTCTTTAATTTAACAAATAATTTAAGTTTATTATTTTGATGTTCAAATGTATATTTTTCTGGCAAAATATATCATAAATGCTCCAACTTTTCTATAGATACAAAAAAATAAATTACAATATAGCCACACAAAAAACTAGTCTTGATTTTTTTTTCTTACTTTTTTATTTGTTTCTTCCTTCTTCTTTTTTCCATTCACACTTCTTTTTTCTTCATATTTTTACATTAAAAATGAAATAAAATTAAGAAAATTAAATAACGACAAAAAAATAGATCTGTAAAGGAGATACTTACAAAAATAAAAATTCAAAAAAATAATTTAAAATTGATTTTTTCACTACTTTCATTAGACAAAAGTATATCCGGGCCACTTATGTTACGGTAAATGTACATCTAGGTTATTTGTGTAACAGAACCATATGCAAAATCATATTTATTATAACGAGAGGTATATCAATTCTAAATTGCAAAATTTAGAGGCATATCAAACCCTCTCCCCTTTATACTTTCTTAATTGCCTCTATTTTAGCGAAGAAGCCATGCATGTACATGTTCCTAAATTCAAAGTCCAAGCACATTTTTCTTTTGAATATTGTATCACAAAGGAGTAATACATATCATCTTGTTATATTAGGACAATATATAATTATGTTCCAAGCTAAGTAATTAATTGATTCTTAAATTTTACTCACAGAGGTTCCATAAGCCAGTGTTTGTTTGCGACCATTGATTAGAATATCTCCACTCTGCCTTGTGCTCGATCCCAATCTCCCTAATAACATAAATAAATAGCTAATCAAAATAGTTTGCTTGGGTGGGGTTGTTTCTGGAGTTTAACTTCTATATACAGACAATATTAAAAGTTTTTTTTTAACGTTTTGGTCGAGTAGTATATATTAAATCTAGGTGGTGAAATATATATATACCGGCAATTGTGTCGAGAAGTGTAGATTTGCCACAGCCAGAAGGGCCCATGATAGCCAAGAGCTCACCAGGCCTTGCATAGCCTGTTAAACCTTTAAGAATGGCTTTGTTGCCATCTTTCAAGCTTGAAGCCGTCACCCACAAATCTTCCCACGTCAACAAAACCTCTCCATTTTGTGGAACAATTTCAGACATCTTGATTTAAGGATGTTTTAAAAGTGATTTATGTTCTGGTAGTGAGACCACTGATTATTAGTATATATAATAAGCAATCAAGTCCTTTCATTTTCAGATTTAGTTTCCCTTTGTACAGGTTTGTTGTGAGTTTGTCTTCTTTAATAAATGATTGTACGTATTGACTATATTGACCCATGAATTAGTTTGGGTTAGAGATTTATAGTCTGTTTGATATTGTTGTTGGGAGCTTCACTTATTTTGAGTAAAAAAATAATGTTTTTATTCAAAAATTAACTGTTTGGCAAACCTCTTTTTAAATTGAAGCAAAAGTAGTTTTTCTACTATTAGAAAGAAGCTAAAAGATTCTACTTCGTAAAAAAAGTAAAAGGAGAAAATTATTATTTTTCAAGACTATATATATATATATATATATATACCAACCAATATATCTCTTGTTAATTAATTAACATATCTCATCATTTCAAAAAAAAAAAAAAAAACATATCTCATATGTTGGTTAAGTTTCATTTAATAATTTTATTTTTTGTTTTTAAATAATAATTTTTATATTTTGTTTTAAGCTTATGTATTATTATTTTATTTATTATTTTACGTATTGTTTTACAGAATTAGAAAAAAAGGTAAGAACAATGTTTTTGCAAGATTAGAAAGAAGAAAAAAAATAAAATTGACCATCTCCAATCGCTCTCTATTTTACTCTCCATTCTCTATATTTGGAGAGTAAAATAGAGAATTCCCTCTCCAACCACTCTCTATTTCACCCTCTAGTCTTCAATTATAGAGAGGTGAATAGTAGTTCTTCAAATTTGGAGATTTTACTTTTTGACTATAATAATATTATTTCTACTATACAACATTTGTAATTAATATTATTAATCATATAAGTCCATTAATTAAATCTCTAATATTAGTAATTATTTTTAAATGTACGTAATATAACATTTTAAAAAATATATTATTTAATATATACTACTTTCGTCCCAAATTAATAATACTTTAAATTTTTTTAAAATTTTTTGTCACTTTAAGTGTTATAATTTGATATTATTATTAATTTTCACTATGAAAAATACACAAAATTAAAATGATAAAATTTTAATTTAAAAATACAATACATAACATAATAATTTAAATACAATAAAACAATACATAACATGATAATTTTAAAAATCACAACAATAATTTAGTAATCCGATAGATTGTTTTTTAGATTTACCAATAGATGGGGAAAAATAAGTGTATGATCCAAAGAATTGTTGCGGTTGTGCTTGTTGATTTTTTTTCCCCAATTATTCGTAGTTGTTCTTTAGAAATTTAGAATAAAATATAATTTTATATTAAATAAAAAATTCAAAAAAATAAAATTTTGTATTACATGAAAATTATATAGTGTATTTATTTAGAAGAAAGAATAGATTTATATTACAAAATAAGAAAATAAAAGTGAAATAGAAATAATAATATAATATTAAGGAGAGAGAAAAATATTCTTTTTAGAAAGTAAAATAAAGAATTTAGTTGAAGTTGGTTATCTGAAAAAACAAGGAATTCTATACTTGGAGAATAATATAGAGGGTAGGGTTGGAGATGCAAAGATTTCAACCCTCCAAAAAAATGTATAATATTGGTTGAAAATTTGAATATGAATATTTAATTTAATTTTTTTGTAATAGATGTTTAAACTAGTTTCTCTCTATAAAATAATTTTAATATTAAAAGTACATTAATACTTGACATTTATCGTAATTTAACTCTCAAAAACATTTTTTGAAAAAGATTAGTCTAACACAATTTACTTATGAAAATCACGTTTCAAATAAATTAGTCAAACACGACTTGTTTTTTTTTTCAAAAGCACTTTTTAAAAAAACTATTCTAACTTTTTTTCTAAAAATAAATAATTTTTAACAATAATGCCAAACATAGTCTTATATTGATTGTCAATAGTATTCTTACGCCTTATATGTAGCTCTGTTTTTTTCTTTTAAACAAATAATAATAAGGTACTTTGTTTGCGGCTTTGCGCAACCAACACATATTTAACAAATCTCCAATCAACCATCAACTAACTTCACTGCAACTAATTAATTTAACTTTTTAAATTCATTTACGCCGTAACTTTGCTTTTAAAAGTCAAAATTTCCCATAAACTTTAACTAATAGAATTTTCCACCGTTATCCTCATTGACTTTTTTATATTACTATTCTATCCTTACATTATCATTCTTTATTTTTTTAATTCTTAAAATGATGATATTTTTCGTCTTTTTAATCTGCGTAACAATTGTTTTAATAGAAGAAATAATATTATTTTATAGACGAAAAGGTCAAATTTTTTAATTGATCATATAAGTTAATGACATATTATAATGAAATAAATGAATAGAATAATAAAATAATTTTATTAATAATAATAACTAATTATTTTATACCTATTTTTTTTTAAAAAGGTAATAATAACTTTATGAACATATTTCAATGCATGTAATATAAATAAATTCTAAAAGATCATCTATTTATGTTAAATAAATTTTAAACCATAATTTAAAATATATTCTATTAAGATAATCAAAATTGCCTTGCTAACAAGTTTTAATCTCCTAAATAAGTGTTAAACCATAATTCTATAAGCGAAGTAAGACTTAAATAGTTAAATATATACCTGCATACACATTAAGGTTAATACTAAAATAATAATAATAAAAGTTTAGCTTTATATTTTGTGAGGGGGAGTTTAATTGAGGATTATAATAAATAATTTTCACGCTTAATTTATTAGTGTGGAAGCAATTAATGGAAGGAGGATCCAAAATATTAAAAAGGCTAAAAACATGTTAGTAAGGCGAGTAATAAAAACATTTGAACATTTAAAACACGTTGATGTCTATTATATTAGGGAAAATTAAGGTCTGGTGTTTGATGAGTCATATGTTGCTTTCATGTTTACTAAATATCAGATTCAATGTCTGGCCTTTGTTGAGTCGTACGTCGCTTTAGGAGATTACCAGGTGAGAAATTAATCTCTTTGATTTCATCCATATTTCACCATTTGTTTTCGGATTGATAAAAATATCAGTCTTTTCTTATTTGTTATTTTCCCTAGCTCTTTGTCAGCATGTAAATTAGATCTTCTTTAGAAAACACACAATCCCGCTACTTTTCTATCATTCTATCAATTTCAATTTATGTAGCACTGTTCATCACTTCATAATGAGTTTTATGATTATTTTTTTAAAAAAAATTGTAGTTTTAATGTGTGTGACATAAGAAAAAAATTTTAAAATTTATTATTAACAAATTAGCTGCCACAAGAAGACACAGGTTTAAAATCATATGGAGGTGGAGTGTTTAACTAGATTTCCGGTTCTCAACAACTAGCAATAATTATCAGATCCAAATTCTTAATCCTAGAAAT
This sequence comes from Solanum bukasovii, assembly GCA_029582585.1. NCBI lineage: Eukaryota > Viridiplantae > Streptophyta > Magnoliopsida > Solanales > Solanaceae > Solanum > Solanum bukasovii. The sequence continues at coordinate 17,551 of JAJOOI010019562.1, forward strand.
CAACCATGGCTAGATTTAATTAGTATTAAAATACTCGTTTCTTTTACCCATTGCTAGATTTTAGTGTTCTAAGTTCTAATAGTTAATTAGTTTTTGTTATGAATAATTAGGATGGGGCAGTTGCTCCTTTCCAATATAATGACATTATTGAGTTAAACGAAGACTGATGGAGAATATTAATTCTCCATTTATGCTGATCTGAAGCTTTGAGGAGAAATGAAGAATGCTGTGATTTGGGGAAATGAAAATTGAACTTCATTTCATGAAGATGTAGTGTATTTATACAGACTCAACAATAAGAATGTTCTAGAATCTAACTAACTAACAACAAAAAATAACTAACTCATCAACAAGAATAAAATGAATAACAAACTTAACCAACTTAGTTCATCACACCTATTACACTAATTGCCCTAGAATAAACTTTATCTTAACACCCCCCCTTCAAGTTGGAAGTGAGTAGTTCACTGCCAGCTTGTGTAGAATGTTGGAGTGTTTAGCACTCAGCAATGCCTTAGTCAGTACATCAGCTAGCTGATCATTTGTTGAGATGTGATGGAGTGTGATGAGTCCTTCTTGTATTTTTTCTCTAACAAAATGGCAGTCCACCTCTATATGCTTTGTTCTCTCATGAAACACATGGTTCTTTGATATGTGAATAGCTGTCTGACTGTCACAAAACACAGATATGGGCAATTTACATAGTAAATTCAGCTCAATCAGTAATATTTCTAGCCACACCAATTCTCCAACAAATTTCCTAACAGCTCTATACTCTGCTTCTGCTGAGGATAAAGATATGGTCGTTTGCTTCTTAGACTTCCAGCTCACAGGACTGTCCCCCATGAGCACAACAAACCACTCAAGGCTGCCCAGTCTGAGTCACAATATGCAGTGATTGAGCAATCTACATTATTTGACAAGTGTATCCCTAAACAAGGGTCATTCTTGAGGTATCTCAGAACATGATAAACAACCTTGAGATGTGGTTCTCTGGGATTTTGGAGGAATTGACTGAGATGCTGGACACTGAAAGCTATGTCCATCCTTGTGTTGATCAAAAAATTCAGCTTACCTACTAATTTTCTGTAGTATGTGGGATTTGTAAGCAATGTACCTTCACTTGCCTTAAGTTTAACTGTGGACTCAAGAGGTGATGACACATGTATGCAATTTGAACAATCAAACTCATGCAGTAGGTCAATAGTAAACTTTCTTTGAGAGATTATAACCCCTGAATCTTTGTACAAAATCTCCAAACCTAGGAAGTATTACAGTCTTCCCAAATCCTTAATCTTGAACTCATTATGGAGAGAACTCTTCAAAGAAGTAATCTCTATAATATAGTACCAGTTATAATGACATCATCCACATAGACAACAACAAAGACTAAAGAACTTCCAATTTTTCTATAGAACAAAGAGTAATCACTGGCAGAATGAGAGTAGCCTCTTGAGTATAAAAATTGTGCCAACTTGTCATACCATTGTTTACTTGCTTGCTTCAGCCCATACAATGAATTCCTGAGCTTTCAAACTATTCTTGTATCAGTCATCATGAGTCCAGGAGGTATGTCCATATACACTTCCTCATGGAGATCTCCATAAATGAAGGCATTATTCACATTCAGTTGGTATATGTCCCAGCCTTTCTTGACAGCCAGACTAATTAGAATCCTGATTGTAGTCATTTTAACTACTGGAGAAAAAGTCTCATTGTAATCAATGCCAGCTTGTTGAGTGTATCCCTTCACAACTAGTCTAGCTTTCAATCTCTCTATTGTGCCATCAGCCTTGTGTTTAACTTCATAAACCCACCTGTATCCAATTGCCTTCTTTCCCATGGGCAGTTTAACAAGATCCCATGTCTCATTAATATGCAGTGCTTCAAATTCTGATGTCATAACTGTCTGCCAAACAGGATCAAGTGTTGCCTCTTCATATGAGCATGGTTTAGTGTTATGAAAAAGGCCTTTAACACTGTGTTAACTATCTTGGTTAAGACTTGTAAGAGAACAACAATGAGTGGTAGGTGCAAAGTTAGAGGATGGGGTCGAGGAAGGCTGAGTATGCAAATGAGGTAGGGAATAACTATATTTTTTCAAGTAAGTGGGGATGATATAGGGCCTACTGGACCTTCTAAGGTTTAGTGTTTGGGTTTGATGTTGTTCAGTGGTATCAGGTAAGACATGTCCAGTTGAACTGAGTTGTCTATTTGTTGAATGTGAAGTAGAGTCTAATGATTGTTCAAAAGCTAATGATGGAGATGCTTGTGAAAGTATAGATGCAGACAAGTCAGTACTAGTGACAGTAAAATTAGTGTCATCATCATCCAAAACAACAACTTTGTTAAAAGTATCACAAGTAGAGTTTGACATGTTTGAATTAGTATTCAAAGTTCTTACTATTGTGGAAAAACTAGGATCAGTTTCAGACTTAGACAAGGAAAAAAGAAAGACATTCTCATGAAAAGTTACATCCCTAGAAACATGTATCCTTTTGGTACTTAGATCTAGGGCTTTATAGCCTTTTGTATTGAAAGGATATCCAATTAAAATGTGAGGTGTGGATCTTGGATCAAATTTGTCCTTATGAGTCTTTATAGTAGGGAAACATAAACACCCAAAGGACCTAAGGTGAGAATAGGTAGGAGGTTGGTGGTACAATATTTCAAAGGGTGTTTTGTTGTGGAGAACTGTATTGGGAAGTCTATTGATTAAGTAAGTAGCTGTTAAAATGCATTCTCCCTAATATGTGATGGGAAGTTTAGATTGGTACATAAGTGCTCTAGCAACCTCCAAAAGGTGTTTGTGTTTCTTTTCCACTGCACCATTTTATTGTGTTGTGTAGGGACAAGTCTTTTGGTGTATTATTCCCTTTGCATGAAAATACATGAAGGTTTCATTATTGGTGAACTCTGTACCATTGTCAGTTCTTATTGACTTGACAGTGGTTTTGAACTGATTTTCAACAAGTGATATGAAGGATTTTATGGTTTGAAAAGTGTTGGTTTTGCAACGGAAGAGGTGAGTCCATGTAATTGTTGTGAGTTGAGGCATGGTATGGTCCCCATAAATCCATGTGAAGGAGATCAAAGGTATTGGTGCTAGAGATAGTGGTCTTGGTTGGAAAAGGAAGTCTGGTTTGTCTAGCCATAGGGCACACAATGCATATGAAGGGTTGTTTTGATGAGAAGGTTATGGGAATGGTAGGAATATCTTTCATTTTTACAAAAAGAACATGTCCTAGCCTATTATATCACAAGTGATCAACATTGTTTCTATTGGGCAAGCATGTTGTGGTAGGGCCATTCAATTTAGAAGAGATAATATCAGAAACACAGGTAAGAAACACATTATTATTGCCTAAACAAGTGGATCTTACATCTGTAGTCTTACAAGTGGTCAAACAATAGTACAATCGGAAAAACAAGGTAAAAGAACTGGAAATAGGTGTAGCAGAAGAAATGGGAGTAGAACATGCAATGTGACACCTTGAGCACATATAGTATAACCCATTTTGTGCTCTACCAATCTCCAGAGGGCTCTTTATTGAAGGACCGTGCATGAAACAAGAAAAATTATTGAAACTGACATTTCCTTTCAGGTGAGAAACCAAACAATGAACTGATATCAAGTTGAATTTAAAACTAGGTACAAACAATACTTTATACAAAGTGAGTGAAGGATTTAGATGTATATCACCAATTTCTGTCACCTTTACTTTATAGCCATTTGGAAGGGTAATTAGGAAAGGACTGGGTAAAGGTCTGAGGTTTGTGAGTAATGATTTTGTGAAGGTCATGTGGTGTGTGGCCCCTGAGTCTATAATCCAAGAGTCAATAGAGAATTTTAAGCATTTACATGACAAATTTCCAATATCATTAATTGAAGAGGAGCATGCTAAGATACCTGCAAAGTTAACAGCTCCACCATTCAAGTTGTTTCCAGATTCTTTTGCAGTGTTACTTCTTCCTGGAATCTGGATGTGCTCCAGTAAATTTACCAACTGATGAATTTGTTGTTGAGTTAGACTTTGTTAATTCATTTTTCCTTTTCTTTTGCCTACTTCATGATTCTTGTCACAGGTATCTTCCAGAAACTCCTCAGAAAAAACATTTGTAGTAGCTGCTATTCCTGCATTCTTTCCCTTAGTAAACTTGAAATTAGGAGGAAAGCCATGTAGCTTGTAACACTTTTCTTTGATATGACCAGTCTTCTTACAACGGTTACAAAAGAGATTAGACCTGTTAGGAGCCCTGTTGTTGCCCCCATTGTTTCTATTAGGAGCATAGTTAGTCCTGAAATTTGTGCTAGTATTGGCAGCATTCACATGAAAAGAAGTGGAGTCTAAATTGAACCTGTTCTGAGGCTTCACCTCTCTTTGTTTCTCCTCCTGGACAAGAATAGAAAAAGTTTGAGCCATAGTGGGTAATGGATTCATTATTAAGATGCTACCTCTCACAATGGTGTAAACTTCATTCAATCCCATCAGGAATTGAATAAGTCTCCTATCCAACTCGACTTTATGCATTTTCGATTTACCAGTACATGTGCACAGACATATGCATTGTGAATTTGTGTCTAATGTGTTAATCTCCTCCCATAACTTCTTAATTCTAGTGTAATATCCAGTAATGTCCAAGTTCCCCTGACTGAGGTCATTGATTTCACGCTGAAGTTGATACAATTTAGCTCTATTAGTTTGATCATACCTTTTCTCTAATTCGATCCAAAGTTCTCTTGCATTGTCTACATATTGCAGGCTATCTCTGAGATCTTTGGATAGAGAATTCAAAATCTAGGAGGTGACCATATCATCACATCTCTCCCACTGAGGAAATTCGGCTGAATCTGTAGATGGTCTTTTCACTTTCCCATTGATAAAACCTGTTTTGTTCTTTACTGATAGGCCTCGAAGAACAGCTCGTCTCCATGAGCGATATCCAGATCCATCGAACAGGACAGGGACGAGTGTAGACCCAGCATTCTCAAAAAGATGAACATAGAATACACTGGTTAGATCCAGAGAAACAGGGACTGGAGGTTGATTGCCATTTGAAGTTGTTTCCTGATGACTGCTCTGATCCATTATGTGTGAAATTTAATTACTGAAAGAAAAAGGGATGAAACTAAAAGGATTTGAACTGCAGAGAGTGAAAGAGAACTGTCACGGCTCTGATACCATATTGAGTTAAACGAAGACTGATGGAGAATATTGGTTCTCCATTGATGCTGATCTGAAGCTTTGAGGAGAAATGAAGAATGTTGTGATTTGGGGAAATGAAAACTGAACTTCATTTCATGAAGATGTAGTGTATTTATATAGACTCAACAATAAGAAGGTTCTAGAATCTAACTAACTAACAACAAAAAATAACTAACTCATCAACAAGAATAAAATGAATAACAGACTTAACCGACTTAGTTCATCACACTTATTACACTAATTGCCCTTGAATAAACTTTATCTTAACAGACATGAATTACATTGTGGTGCCTTTGCCTATCAATAATTCATTTTGGCGTTAATTTTTGTGTGAAAAAAATATAATAATCTAAACACATAGTTTAATCACTATTAAAAAAATGAGAAATTCTAAATCCATCCAAAACACTAGGGAATTTCTCCCGATTTTAGTAGTGAATAAATATATGGATTTTTTTTTGAAACATACTGTCTAAAACAAGTCATAGACATTTGTGTCGTAACAAATCATCTTATTGAAGATAAAATGAATAGTTTAAAATTAAATATTTTCGAATTAAAAAAATGTCATTGGTCTTCAAATAAAAAGAGTATTATTGAAAATAAACATTTAGCAGTCAAAAAAAGACGAGTGATATAGTACTAGGAATAATTTGTGGTGGAGAAGGCATGGCGCGCGGGCATTAATGTCATCGAGGCAAGACTTTTTCTACTGTATGTGACATGATGTAACTCGTACTATTAATATTCCCTCTGTTTTTAATTACTTGTTTACTTTTGAATTGACACACCTATTAAGAAAATAATAATTGACATAGTGAGTTTACCATTTTATCCCTATTAATTATGAAGTGGATGAATTAAAAACTTAAGATTTTCAAGAAATTGTACATTTTTCAAAGTAATTAATTGAGGGTATAATAAATTAAAAAAAATTGTTTTTTCTTGATTTGTCAAAATAGACAAGTAAAAGAAAAAGTGAACAAATAATTAAGGACAAGAAAGTACATTTTACGTAGTTAATGCTATTGTCCTTACTCGAGATGGATTTAAACGTGGTTAGTTTAATTTGGTTATAAGAATTCAAAGAACCATGTATCACATGCACTGTATGTGAATAATTCTTAAAACGCAAAAGAAGTTTATTTGAACTTGATTTGCCACAGCCATAAATATGAGACCTCCTACCCTACAATGACAAACTTAATGGAGCTCCAATGTCAATTAAGTGGTCTTGTACGTATATCCAAATTCATTGAGAAAAGAAATTAAGGTTCAAATAAACCTTTCAATGTTTTACTGGTTAAGGGTGTACAAAATCGAACCGAAAACTGAATCAAACCGTAAATCGAGTCAAATCGAGAAAAAAAACCCGACTATATTTGGGTTGGTTTGGTTTTAACTAAAAAATAATCAACCCGAGACCAAACCAATCCGACATTATATATATAATTTTAAAATTTTATTTTATACATAAAAATATTTACTTTGATATAATTTTTAATTATTTCTTATACTTTTTCATAATTTTTATCTTTTAATATATTATTAATTCAAGTTTGAAACTTAGAATTCTAAATGGTTCAATAAAAATTATAGTCCACAGATATTGGTAATTATAATAAAGCTTAAATCAAAATTAAATTAATACTAAAGCAAAAAAGATAATCAATTCAACATTAAGAATGACAATAATATTGAATATTTGTTCTATGGTTTTACATTGGTTTATTCAAATACATAATCTAATTTTAATTTCCTTTAATATTTAGTCATGCAACTAATACTTATTAAACTTATTTTAGCATGATTTAGTACTTTTAAATTATGATCATTTTCATTATGACTTGTTAATTTGCAATATTTGTTTTACGCGATTTCATTATTATTATTTTTTGTTGGATATTTTAGTATCATTACTCATATAATAT
>JAJOOI010019563.1:0-25497 GCA_029582585.1 Solanum bukasovii
ACCAATTAATCACATAAGACATATAAGGACATAAGCCAACAAGTCACTTCATAAAACTATAACACTCATCAAATGTCATCCCAAGACTCACCTAAGTAAGACATGGTGAGGCAGCCCATACTACCTCTCCATACCACACCCAAGTGATCCTTAAGGCTTCACAAGACAAGCTTCATTCACATCTCAACATAAATCATTCTTTCAACTTAATGCATTTAGACAACATCATTCACTAATGACATAAAATCATCACATACATTCAATTCAACATAAGCACTTACATTCACATTAGCATGCTCAAAGACCAACACTTTCATCAATTAGCCCAAAGAGACTCATTCATTCATTTATCATTACTAAGACACACCAAGATCTCCCTTAAATGTCTACTTGTGCAATGTCTAGATGATGTCCCAGTCCACCACCTATCCTAAGTAGTACACCCTTAAGAAACCCTAGTTCATTCATTCATTAATGTGGGGGAAGAGCCTTAACTGACATAGACCATGGAGCTTGACATGGAATCCCGATAGTACCCTTACCAGATGAGGGATCCCCACTTGCCTAAGGTAGGGTCATTCTTTTAGCCTTTACGTGGTAGAGATCACTAGCTAGTCCTATGTGGGCACATAGTTAAGGGATAGAAGGATTGCTTCTAAGTAATCTCATCTCAACTCGCGAAGGAGCACCCATCTTAAGGGTTGCTACTAAATACTCACATCTCAACAAACGAAGGAGTATCCATCCATCTTCATATCCTTTCGGTGCTAGACATTACTCCCCCATGGAGTTGGACATTCACTTCATTCATTCATTTAGGGATAAGGATTGCCACTATGTACTCTCATCTCAACTCACGAAGGAGTACCCATCCTAGCCCACCTTCATTCATTTAGGGATAAGTATTGCTACTAAGTACTCTCATCTCAACTCACAAAAGAGTACCCATCCTAGCCCAAATTCATTCATTTAGGAAGCTCTTGGATTCAAAGATGAGAAAACCTTTCATCTAGGAACCCCATTCATTTAAAGGAGTACTTTATGAGACTATCCTTACAATAGACCCAACTTTCATTCATTAGCATTAGCTCTTATTCTTTTCATTCATTCTCACATTCTTCCATTCATTATTCACTAGGTGTGAGAGTAGGTAAACATAGTCTTTCCTAACCTCACCATCATTATAAGTCATTCAAAGAAGACAACAACCAATCATAACACATAAAGTCTTTACACAAGGTCACATTTCATGCTCTTAGACCATACACAAATTCACATCATATCACATTACCTTCACATAATCAACATTACTCAAAACAACAATCATCCAACTTTGCCTACAAGGCCATGATCACAACATGCTTATAAAGTAAACAACTCCCCACTTTCAAAGGGATCAAACCTCACAATTCTAACATCTACAACATATATATATAATATAGAATACTAGAATCAATAATTTATTCACAGCTTCTTCATCATCATAAACCTTAGGTCACAATTGCCCATTCAAGGCCAACATCCAATATAACACAATTGACCATCAATTCCTCATAATCCAATATAGAATAATAAATAAATCAATAGCCCATAACAATCTACACATTAATATCACATTATTAACTCAAAATCAATAGACCCACTTTAGACCCAAAATTAGGATTTCAAGATATGCAAGGGTTCATGGAGTTTTTTATCTTAAAACCATCAATATTAACATAAATCATCATTTGAAATACTTTCATGCAAGAACCCAAGCTTAGAATTGAAATTGGGGTTTTTCGTATTTTTGAAAAACATTGAAATCACTTTGATTTGGCTCTTTGATTGAAAGGAGAATCAAAGATAAAATCCCCATACCTTTAATATTAATTTCCTAGGAATTTGAAGGAGAAATCAGTAGGAACCCATCCACAAGCTTGATGCTTCATCAATGTATTCCATGGAGTTCTAGAGAGAGAATTTATTTGAGAGGGAAGGTTCAATTTAGATAATGAGGTCTAATTCTAGGTTTTGGGGTTTTAACCAACTTAAAATACCCTAAAATAGGTAGAATAACTGTTTATAATAATTCCCCAAAGTACCCAAACTGCCCCTCACTTAGTTGGACCTTTTAAACAAGTCAAACTTGAGTTTTATTTTCACAAATTTCATCGGGAAATAAGTCTGCGACGCGGAGGTGTTCCCACAAGTTTCTGGAAACTAAATTTTGAGACAGAAGAGTCTGCGGTGTCTCCGCGATGCGGAGCCACTTTTTGGCCAATAGTGGAGCAGGTCCGCGACGCGGAGCCACTTCCTCCATGCACAACTTCAAGCTACCTTGGCAGCTTGTTTGGCCAAGGGTTGGGGTCCTCCTCGGGAACCCTTAGAGTGGTCCCGGGGAGTCGTACCCAGACGTTTTGACCCTAAAAACATTTATTAAGACACTAGGGTCACTTTCACTGATATTAGACTCCAAACAACACATAAAAATATGTACAACATACTAGAACACACCAACACGTAAAAGACTAATTTCTGAACGTCTTGGTTGTCCCTTGACGTTTGACTTCCAAACTCTTTAAAACTGACTTAAAAGGCTATTCCTCATTATTTTAACAAGTTATTAATGCATAAAACCCATGTGAGGCTCTACTTTATCCTACTTCATTTTGAGGGGCGTTATAGCCTCAATGCCCGGAGTCATCTCAGAACGAATAGCAGTAGCACTAGGAGCTGCCAGGGGTGTATCTACCGAAGAAACCTGTACAGCAGCATCTACCATGGCCTCCTCTGTCTCAGTAAGGCCCTCATATGCAACTTTCTCAGCCTCCTCAAGCATCTCCTCATCAGTCTCTACCTCAGACTCGGGGTCAGCTATCTGCTCAACTCTAACCTCATCTTCAATGGCAGCCAGAGGCATATCTGGCTCATCTGGGATCTCCACTATCCCGAAGATCATGGACATGTCAATGGACTTCAGTTGATCTACATTTCTCCTCAATACAGCTATAGTGGCCTTTAAAGCCTTCACCTCCTCTGTGGCTCCTTGGCTACGCTCACACAGCGCTATCCTTGCCGCAAGGGCATCAATGACAGCGCTCAATGGTGTCACAGCATCAGCCAGGCCAGTCTGAATCATGCTCGAAATGGAGGCCTTGAGTCTGGCAGCTCGACGATCAACAGAATGGGCAATATGTCCCATCTGGAATAATGAGGATTGGGTGATCGTAGTCCAGGAGACGGCAGCAGCAACAAGTCTAGGAGGCAACGAAGTAGAAGAAGAACCTGGAGTGTCAGAATGAGTAGCAGTAAAGGTACCTGAAAGCCCAGGGGCCTGAGTAGGCAAAGATGCCTGTGCAGGTAGGGAGTTTGTATCTACAATTGAGGATGGATCCACCGGGGCTGCCTTCTTCTTCTTCTTCTTCTCAGCCTGGTCATTTATATATTCAGCTTCAATTCTCCGGATATCAGTGTAGGATGTGGGAATCACTTCCACATCCTTCTTTGCATCCCTAGGTACCCGAGCCCGTCTGCACAGCTCAGTGATCAATACCGGGAAAGGAAGAGAGGTTTGGCGCTGCTTGGCCCTCATGACCATCTCTTGTACTATAATCATCCCCAGATTTAGTCTCATCCCATCAATGATGTAGCCTAGACAGGCTGCCTTGGCCAGGCGAAGAATAGACTCGTTTTGGGAGGGCGTGATCGTGCTGCTAATGAAGCCAAACCAATACCTCGCTGCTACATTCAAGTCTTTATTTTCTATTGGAGCCCCTACCTCCAACCACTTCAGAGTGCCATCAGATATCAAAGCAGCTAACCACCTCTTCATGTTATCTAGCTTCTTTGTCCTGACCAGATGTAGGCAGTCATCTTCCAGTTTCGTAGTGCACTCTAGTACAGCATTAATGGCAGGAAAATCACATTGCACCCTCTTTCCCTGAATAACTACTTAGTCAACCGGTTTAAATACTGATGCCTTCTTCTTCCTTTGTGGTATCAAGGCACTATATGCATTGTAGAATTCCCTAACCCAGCTTGGAATATATGGGCCACAAGGATTTGTGAAGATCTGGAACTTATGAGATTTTAGACATCTCATAATCTCAGGGTATCTATCAATCACCCCATCCGTGGACAGATGCTTTTTGTCAATGATCGTCCTCAGCCCCTCAGTCTTTAATTTGTTCATCGACTTGGGAGGAGGACCCTGCATAGGATGGGCTAGGACTACAGCCTGCTCAGGAGCTGGAGTAGGAGAAGTGGTGGCCTTAGGAGTCCTAATCCTAGACGGGTCATTCATCATTTTGGACAGTAGCTCTGCCCTCTGTGCTGCTACATGCTCATCGTCATTAGAAACTGAAATCTCAGGAACCTAGTACTCACCCTCACTCTCAAAAGTGGTGAGGTGGGTGGCATAGATGTCGTCACTATCGGAGTTGACCTCTGGTGACGCAGGTGCCTTCTCTTTGCCTCTGCCTTTCCCACCAGTTGTGGGAAGTTTAGAGGCCTTGCCCCTGGATGCAGTTGCATCCTCATTGAGTGCAATCCCTTTTGCTTTCCTTCGGGTGGCCTATTTCTTCAGCAACTTTAGGTCTAGCCATGTCTGCAAAATATAGGGAAAACGTTAGAAATAACTCAATCAAATTCACAGAGAAACTGTTGCAGACAGACTCGTCGATCCAGTCGATGACTCTCACCGATCTAGTCGCCAAGTCACTTTGGCGAGCAAGATCGGGCTCGCCGAAAGGATTGGGTCTAAAATTTCAGAAAAATTTTACAAGTCGGCGATAGGAAGGCCTTTCGGTGAATCGCCGACAGCATTCGACTAGTGCGGGTCATCCCACCGAAGGTTACAGTGCAAAAAGGATACAGGGGTGCGGACAAAGGGCAATCAAGAAGACTTTCAGTGAGTCAACGGGTGCCTTCGGTGACCTCAGGCTTCTCGCCGAAAGTTGTGGAATTCAACAACATATTTAGCATTAAATTAAAGGCGAGATGGGGACCTTAGGCGAACCGCCGAGTGGTTCTGCGAGCTCGACCCAGCTCGCCAAATGACCCAACGTGCCTATTTTCAACTCAACTTCTCAAATTCAACCCTGCGACCCCCGAAAACAAAATCAAAACATGCACTACTCAAATTAAGACAAGACCCATAACACCCATTACCCCGGGATACTCATAATTCTCTCAATTTTGCCAAATTTGGCTAATTGATGACTTTTGCCCTTAAGAATGATGTCACCTATTCTATCATTGGGAAAATTACATCATTCGGCGCAAATATGGGTTACTTCAACTTCACCCAGTTAAATTAAACACATGTAAGCACAACCCCACAAAATTTAATTTATTTTAGCGCACAAAAATATGGGATTTCAACTATATACACATTACGAGAAAGATATTCGAATTAAAATAGGCATTTAAACTTTCTAATCCTATCAAAGAGTCCCAGCACACGAGAACAAGATAAGATTATTGCAAATGAGTACAAATTCTCAAAAATAAACATGGGGTTCAGAAAAATCAACCTTTTATGCCGATCAAATTAAAATTGAAATGCTAGGCGGCAAAGTAATCCCAATCTGAGCACCAATCAACAACTGAAATATAGTAAAACGGCAAGAAATATAGTAAATACTAAATAGGTGTGAGTTTGGGAGGGTAAAACTGGGGGAAAGTGAAGAGTTTGAAAGTTTAAACCTTTGGCCTTTAAAAAACCGTTCAGTTCTCGCCCATTCGGTGACATTAGTCGTGCTCGCCGAACCACTCGGTGACACGCCGAGTGGTCACTTACCTCGCCAAGTTTTACAAGACTTCCAGTTAATCTGGGGTCCAAACAGCGGACTAGATCATGATCACCGACTTGGTCAGTGATTCGCCAATAATTTCCTAGGCTCGCCGAGTTTTATAGACTCCACTTTGATGTTGTATTGAGTACAGCGATCTAGGTCGGGGTCGCTGACCTCTTCGGCGATGCGCCGATTGGACCTTTGGCTCACCAATTTACACTTTTCACTCACTTTCCATACTTTGTCCTGCACATTCAACAGACCATTATTGCAAACTTAAAAAGAAAGAAAATAAAACTTGGATTGCCTCCCAAGAAGCGCCTTAGTTAATGTCTTGGCACGACGCAAGTCCACCTTCAAACCTCATTCTTGGGGTTGACCATAGTGTCACTAGGCAACCCCCCTTGTTGTCTCGGGTTTAGATGAGACGAGATATGACCAATTTGGGTCTGCTACTACTTGATCGACACTGAATGGGAGGTGACGGTCTAACTAAGGGTCGACACATCTTCTTTCATTTCCTTTAAAATCTTGTCCGACCCCTCAACTTTGTTAAGGATACGAGAAATCATATCCTCAGACCAACCACCTTTCGAATCCTTTGGCTTTTGGCTCTCGTGGGGAGGCACATACCTATCATTCTCCCTATCCTTCCAATTCGGATTACGCTCCCTCCATTCACGATCTCTATCTTTCCAACCTTCATCCATACTCCAACCTTGGTTACCACCCTGCCTCGGGTAGTTTGAACGATAACGACCGCCTTGGTTGGCTAGGAAATTTACCTCTTCATTATACAAGGCCTCAAACTTGGACTCATCCGGATTAGCACACCCGATACTCACGGCATTAACACTTCGAGCACCAGCTCCCATGACATTTTTAGACAAAATGTAAAGTTGTGTAATGATCTTGGCCATGTTCTGGTCCCTCTCTTGGTCCTTCTCGATCGGTTCCTTAGTCAACTTGAATGTGATAGGGAAAACTTGGTCTTCACGAATATACCACACCCAAGAGCTGAGCCGCTATCACATAAGGTTGCTACATAAAACCTCCTGGACAAAGTTGGTCAGCAACACCCTTATTTACCAAGTCAAGACTTCGGTAAAAATACTGCAGCAACACATTATCAGGCATGCCATGGGTTGGCCATTGAAGCACAAACTTCTTGAATCGCAGCCAAGTTTCATGAATTGGCTCGCCTTCTAGACGCTTGATTCTCCGAATGCTATCCCGAAGCGTCATCATCTTCGAGGGGGAAAAAATCGCACTTCAAATGTGGTAACCAACTCCTCCCACGAAGTGATTGATTCACGTGGCAATTCAGCCAACCACTTGCACGCCTCTCCCATCAAAGAAAATGGGAACAACCTCAACCGGACCGACTCTTGGGAGATGTTCTTGAAGGAGAACAGTCCGCATACATCCACAAAATTTCTAATATGCTCATGAGGGTCCTCATGAGCCAAACCACTGAAAAGCTCCTTTAATTGCAAAAGTTGCAACATAGTACTCGTGATGTGAAACACCGCATTCCCATCGACCAGAGGCAAGAGAATGCCACAAATACCTCCCATGAGATGAGGGTCATTAGCATGAGGCTCATTGATATCGTTGTGGTTTCCAATGTCATCTTGATGGCCTACTTGGCTACCATTGCTGCCGTTCACGCTCATACTTCTTGATTTCCACACACAAACAAATAAAACAAAACTAAAAATTAAGTATCACTAAAACGAACAGGAGAAAAAATTCAACTTAGCTAAAAAATCTCAAGTAACACCACTCCCCGGCAACGGCGATATTTTGATAAATGCTGTCAAAGATACTTCATCCAATACTAAGCATCAGCGATCATTCAATAGTAATCTAACCCAACTAGTGAGTTGGGGTCGATTCACAAGGGAGTGGTTCGTACTCAAGAATCAATAGAAAAGCATAAATATGCTCAAGTCAATCATAGCTAAAAACATTTATGAAGAAAAACATAATTCAAGTTTAGGGTGACACAAGTGTCAAATATCAAAGGGGGTTTGTATTCAATTATCTACTAAAACAGCAAATAACACGAAAATACGAATATGGAGACAGGATTCTTGGGATGTGATCGGTTTATGGGCCAAGGTAAACAACTGGATAATTGGAATTTATAGTAAAAAACTGCAAATCAGTGAATAAGCTAGACTTTAGTGAGGTTAAACTTTCTCTCTAACAATTTACCCCGAATTAAATTGGTTTCTCTCGAACACAAATAAGCGGCAATAAAGCACAGCCTTCGCTTTAGTCCATCCACTCTCCCGAGCTGAATGTGTGGAAAAGGGTTTAGGATTCATTATCTCGAGTTGAACCCGTGACAACCCAATACCCACAGATCATCGATTCAGTAATTTTAGTTTTAAAACCTCTCTCTTGGGCAAGCCAAAAACACGAAGTTAAGATTGTATTCGCAACTACAACCTATTCAATTCAACCACAATTACTGAACGAAATCACTTTTAAACATCGAATAAACTATCCATTAACAATACCCAGCAGCTAAATCAACCCATAATCACACCCCAAGAATTGAGGTTTTAGCTAGACATAGTGAAAAGGTAAAAATTGTTACCAAGTTGTGTTTCCATCAACTGGGTAGAATTTAAATAGTCTTTACAAAGGTCTAAGATGAAGAATCTTCAACATCCACTTCCAATTTCTTAGAAATGGAAATCTTCAAAGCTAAGGAAATATTATCTCTCTATTTAGTTCTCAGTTCAAAACTTCAAAAGCTGAAGAATAATATACTTTAACAAATCGTCTCCTCAAACACTTGATACTAAGCTAGGAATTTAAACAAGTATTTATAGTTGTCAAAAAGTTGTGCTGCAAAGGTCCAGTCGGCGCAGTTAGTCGGGATCGCCGATTCACTTGGCGATCTGCCCTTTGGTCATTTTCATTACCGTTTTGCTTTCGCCTTCAGCATCCTTAAGGTTTTGAAACTTTGGGTGTATGGCACTGCATCGCGGAACCGTTCGGCGACTCGCCAACTGATCCTTTCGATCGCCTACTTGATTTTCTCTTTCTTGGCTTGGCACACTAGAACTTTAGGCGATGCCAAGGCCGTTCGGTAATTCACCCAATGGATTAGGAGATCCTCAAACATTCTTTTCTTCATCTTTTCAGCTGCCTTTTTCCTTTTTGCTCAATAGTGTCCATGCTTTATTCCTCTATCCAAATACCTGAAATCCAAGGATTTACATCAGTTATTGGCACAAAATATGCATTTGATGACACTAAATCTATTCAAATAATACCCCAAATGAGTCCAAATCGTGGACTCATCAACGATCAAGGAATTACTTAATATAATTTGCTTCTGTCCCTTGTAGGCATGTTCAGTTAAGTGGTCCGCTCGTCCATGTGAGGTATCAATTTAAGGCACTGAGTGTCGATCTGTCTCACCTAGTCTTGAGGCGTGATAGTGATGTTGGGTGATAATGCTCAATGATAAATAGAGTGACGACTTTCTTAAGGGCAATTTGTCATTTGGTTATGAGCATATTGATGGTTTGTTTGTGTTGTGAAGTCTGAGTAGCCATACATGGTAAATTTTGCGTAGCCTTCTGTGGTAAAGTCTGAGTAGTTGTACCTCAAAAAGATGCATGAATTAGCTCAATGATGGATTCATTGACGTCTTTCTTAAGGTTAAATCATCGTCTTTTTGGGAAGATGTGACTTGGTTGGTACTAGTGATATAGTTGTGCATTTTGAAAAGTTTAGCATACCCTCCAATTTTTTAAAACAAAATGCATTATGTGAATGATCTTGTGACAACTCTTTTGTGTTTTGATTAGTTAGTGGGTTTTAGTGTGATGCCATTTGTCCTTGAAAAGGATAGAAAAATATGAGTAATACTGATTGATTTTCATGCCATGTGTGATGAGTTGTTGAATGATTCCTTGTGTTTACTTCTGCTAGCTAGAACTTTCCCGGTTAGTCTTTTAGTGTTGGCCTTGATACAGTTTGGTTGGAGAAATGATCTTAGGTATTTTTGTGATTTTTGGAAGTCCAATTGACCTAAAAATCCCACTTTTGTATTTAATGTATTCCTAGTTGATCCTTTGAGATTAATACCATTTTCGTGGCAACCTCATTACAAGTCTTTCCCATTTATATATAAATAAAACAATCCTCTTTTGAATCCTTCCATCCTTGAACTCGAAAATTATAGAAGTTGAGGCTAAAATCCAAAGTTTAAGGGTGTTGTTGGAAAGCCATAGGTGGATGCTTACCACATGAGATCTTGATTTGAGAGATAAAAAAAGAAAAGGGTGAATCAAATAATGGAGGAAAAGGTGTTAAAGATAGAAAATCATCAAAAAAGAAAGAAATAAAGAGAATAAAAGAAAATTGAATCATCCAAGGTATGAAATTGTTGCATGTGGGGAATCTTGAGTGAAACGAGAAAAATAGTTCATTGGGTTGAAAAATGAAAAAAAAAGGTGAAGTTGAGAAATGAAAAATTGTTTTGTGTAGTTTTCAAGGAGGGTGAGATCACTTTTACCCGAATGATATTGTAACCTTCCTGAAGCCTACATTACAAGCTAGATAAAAGTCCTTTGTGATCTCGGACAGAGCAATTTTTAGCCAGTGATGATATAATATAAGGGCAAGCCTATGTTGTGGTATTTGTGTTCATGAGATGTTCTTTGTCAGTGTGAGTGTTTATATCTTTGTCCCTTGTCTTGTTGATATTTTTGTGAGTAATTTTTGGACATTCTCTTTCTTGTAAGGGAATGTAAATTGAGAAAGTGGTGTCACGCCCTGAGCCTACACCCTGGATGTGACTGACACTCGAAACCATCATTTGTACCCAAGCGAACCCTCCGCCTGTCTTGCTACTGAGAAGATAACTAACTCAAGCATACATAAGCTTAAATCCAAAGAAAAGTTAGAGTAATCAATTGAATTTGAAAGTTGTCTAAAAATACTAAGTATAAATGATCAAGTTTTATTAAAACATTTGAAATGAAAATTGAAAGACTTACTAACTATCTCTATCAATGAAGCCTCTACTGTTGAAATATAGGATTTGTGACAAGACCCACGACAATCTTCCTTAAAACCGCTAAAGCAATAAAAGACTAGAGTCCTCCTGAAAGCAAGGAGGCCTCACCAAAAGTTGACGACTTGTGATATAATCTAAAGGAAACGCTTGTTGATGGTTCCAAATACTTATGTCTGAATCATGAAATGATGCAGTGTTGAATATTGCCAGTACATGGAATATACGGTATGCAATAAAACTGAATGAAATAGGAAATTGAACTGAACGATTGAAAATAACTCAACTAAAGTATAGCTTGAATATAAGGTAAATATCATTTAAGCTTTAAAACATAAAATGTGACAATAGAAAATACTAAAATGTGTACACGCACGCTCACGCACACACACACATATATACACACACACACTTTACTTTACCTTAATAAGGATCTTCTCTAACCGACAACCATCACTACGAGCCTCGTGATGATATGATGTCTTACCTATGTTTCCACAATCGCCCTGTAACACCTTGGATCCAAAAAGGTAGAAAATTTTCAGTTATGCACAAACCTGGTGCTAGCACTGGCGACACCACCCATGGCTTATAGGTGGGACGATGTCCCATTGGTGGTTATGTGGTCAACGAGTTAGGAATTTCCAAAAATGCCAAGTTCCAATACTTTTATGACGATTCACCAGAACATATGTCATTCAATGCACAAGCCATAGATAGGTCTTGTAGGTGAGTTCCAGACTTAGAGAGATTTTGAGGCCAATAGTTGGGACCTACAATCGTGGTCCATGGTCTATCGATGGACCCACGAGCCGTAGGTATATTATATCATTGAGGGTACACAATTAGTGGTCTATGACCTCAACCACGACCAAGCAAGACAGTCTATGGTCTGATCAACGAACCGTAGGTTGGGGCATGAATGAGGTCAGCAGTTATTTTACTTAGGGATTATGTGTCTTTTCCTCATTATTCTAGCCTAATACTATATCATTTTACCCTTCACCTAAAGCCCTATATAAGTATTTTTACCCCATAATTTCCCGAATTGAAATCATTCTCCCAAATTCTAAAAAGAAGAACAAGTCTTCCTCTCCAAAATATCTCTCTTTGTAGAAAGCTTGAGAAGAAGGAGTCAAACTAGGGATTCAAGTCAAGCCTCAAACTCCACCATTCAAGGCAAGCTCTTGGCATTGAGGTATGATAGTTTTCATCCGAGGAGCCATTTACTACATTGAGATCTCAAATTCTCCAACTTACAAAGTTAGAAATTCCCAATTGAGTTAGGATTTTCTTCCATGTCCTGGGTTCCTTTCAATGTTGATTTATTTAAATGATTTATGAACTTTTATGCATGAATTTTATATAATCTCATGATTTTAAGATGAATCCCTATGAACCCATTCTTAACCCGTGATTTCTAAATATTGATGATTGAAAGTAAGTTTTGAACTATGAAAGATGAATTATGGAAATATGCATGTTCTTATGAAATTGATGTGATATGATGTAAAGTGCTTTGAGAGTAAAAGAATATATGTTGTTGTTGTGGTTAATGGATTG
Organism: Solanum bukasovii; assembly: GCA_029582585.1. NCBI lineage: Eukaryota > Viridiplantae > Streptophyta > Magnoliopsida > Solanales > Solanaceae > Solanum > Solanum bukasovii. The sequence goes on from JAJOOI010019563.1 coordinate 12,385, forward strand.
ATCACATAAATACCTTAGGCAAGAATTAATGTGAAAGGTTTTCATACATAAAGGAATCTAAGGTTGAAATGTCTTCTCACCTAAAATGAATCAAAGTTAAGGAGCTATTCTAATGAAACCTAGCTTCGATTGGTTACTTAATTGTATCTTTCCATGGATGACATGTGATTTAGCTTGGATTGGCAACATGACGTGCCCTTCCTTGGATAATAAGGACAAGTTCAGAAAATTACTATTCCATGGGATTTACTCTTAGCACCGAGAGGATATTGAGATGGAAGCTCTCCCATTAGCAGAGGCTTGGGTTTCTAGTAGCAATCTCCTTATCCCATACCTATGTGCCCCCAATAGGATGATTATCTTACATAGACATTAGCTAGTGGATCCACATAAGCTAGATGTTCATCATTTTACCTTGGCAAATAGGACACCCATTTTCGGTGTGGGATAGACACCTGATTCCGTGTTGATAGCTCACATGGTCTTATATATTGTTTAAAGGTAATTCACCCACAATAATGATCTAAGGTTACTTCAAGAAGTATCTCAAATGTGATTTAAGATGATGTCTATTTGCATTGACCATGTTTTATGACTTATGTCTTCTAGCCCTTTTTATATGATGCTTTAGCTTGGTCATTGCATACCATGGAGGTATCCCCTTATAACCGTATTTTCAAATGTTTTATGCATTGCTATAATACTTGGTAGATGTTTGTACTAAAGCAAACTCTTACCTACATTTCCCCAAATATAGGATCCGACCTTACAAATTCACACTTCCGTGGCTGGGGTTCTCATATATAAGCTTGACGATTTGTGAGTCATCATGTTTCGAGGACCGAGTTTGGTTTCCCTTTTGTCTTTACTTTTAGTTTTTGAACTTGATGTACAGGCTACGTCCCGATTATTTCTTATGTACTAGATGGCTTTGAGATGATGTTTAGACTTCCACTTTTCTCTATAAAACTTTTATATCTTGAAATTATCTCTTTAGATCTCTTGTATTTTATTATCTCATATCATGAACGCTAAGTGGCTTGAATGGGTCCTCTCGGGGTCTTATACCCCATGTTACGCCTAGGGGCTACCTTGGGTCGTAAAAAACTTTGTAATCAATGCACAAAGTTTAGAAAGGTCCTACGAAGTCTCATAAGCCACGTCGCGTAGAGTCTTGTTCATGAATGTGAAGCGCATCACATTTATGAATGAGAGGCTATAAGATGTTTAGGAAAATCCATTTCTTTAATTACTCTAAAGTAACTCTATAATGTCTCTCTCTTAATCCTTGTCCTATGCTCTACAGGATATGGCAAGTCAAAGGGCATATGCTAGAAGGAATGCGGGAGACAATGTTCCTCCTCAAGCTCCCCATGTTTCGGTCAACCCTTTGGTCGAGTGTCTAATGTGGAGTTTAGGGCTACTTTTCAAGTGTTGGCTCAAGCCTTGATAGCCCAAGTAAATAGGGAGGTTGCAGTTCCCATGAACCTATATGTGGGTACAGCGACATCTAGAGTGAGGGATTTTACTAGAATGAATCCTCTGGAGCTTTGTGGCTCTAAGGTTGAGGAAGACCCTCAAGATTTCATTGATGAGGTTTACAAGGTGTTGATGATCATGGGAGTGATGCCAGTGGAGAATGCAGAATTGGCCACTTATCAACTCATGGGTGTTTCTTAAATATGGTTCAACCAATGGAAAGAAGGAAGAGCGGAACATGCGGGTCCTCTCGATTGGGAAAAGTTAAAAGTTGCTTTCCTTGGTAGGTTCTTCCCCTTGAGATGAGGAATGCAAAGGTTCTTGAGTTCATCAACCTTCGTCAAGGAAATATGACTTTGAAGGAACATGTTTTGAAGTTCACACAATTGTCAAGATATGTTCCTACCATGATTGTCGATCCTAGGGCAAAGATGAGTAAGTTTGCCTCCGGTGTATCAAAAATGGTTGTTAAAGAATATCGTACTACTAGACTAATCAACGACATGGACATTTCCCTTCACATGGTGCACACTTAACAAATCGTAGAGGAGAAACTTAAGAAAAGGTTTATGGAGGCAAAGAGGCTCAAACCAGTGATGGTAACTTCTCCCACTCAAGGTCTGATGGTCATGGTCATTCTAAGTTTTGACAAGATTTTCCAGTCAATGTTCCTTTAATGCTCCTCCTATGTTCAACAAAGATAAGGTGTCTAACCCTAAGCCTCAAGAAGGAAATAGTAGTGGATCTTCAATGCCTATGTCTACGTGTTCTAGGTGTGGAAGAAAGCACGAGGGTAAATGCTTAGCCGGCACATATTGTTGCTTTGGTTGTGGAAAGAGTGGTCATAAAATGAGGGATTGCCCAATGCCTGCGTCTAAAGGGAGAGAAGGTAAATAAGCTTTGTCTAGTGGTTCGGGTTTAAGTGCCGCAAAGCAAAACCGTATCTATGCACTTCAGTCTCGTGGTGAACAAGACGGTTCTCCCGATATGGTTACTGGTATACTGAAAGTCTTCCAACTTTATGTCTACGCCTTACTTGACCCCGGTGCTACTTTGTTTTCTGTGACTCCATATGTGGCTATTAGGTTTGATATTCTTCCAGATGTGTTGTTAGATATTTTTTATGTCTCTACTTCTGTTGGTGATTTTGTTGTGGCTAAGAGGGTCTATAGAAAGTGTTTTGTCTCCTTATCCCATAGATTCACTCATGTTGACCCTGTAGTGCTTGATATGCTAGACTTTTATGTTATCCTTGGAATAGATTGGTTGCATGCATGTTATTCTTCTATTGATTGTAGAACCTGTGTAGTCAAGTTTCAGTTTCAAAACGAACCAATCCTAGAGTGGAAAGGGGGAAATTTTATGCCTAACAGTCAGTTTATCTCATGTCTTAAAGCTAGAAAGATGATTTCGAAGGGTTGCATTTACCATCTAGACCCCTACTCTTAAGTCAGTCCCCGTTGTAAATGAGTTTCTGAAAGTGTTTCCTGAATTTACCCGGTATTCCTCTCAAAAGGGAAATAGACTTCAGTATTGACCTTCTCCTAGATACACAACTTATCTCTATTCCTCATTATCGTAAGGCCTCAGCATAAATTAAGAAATTAAAGGAGCAATTGAAAGATTTGTTGGATAAGGGTTTCATCCGACCAAGTATGTATCCATGGGGTGCTCCAGTTTTGTTTGTTAGAAAAAAGGACGGTTCGCTCCGTATCTGTATCGACTACTGGATATTGAACAAGGTTACTATTAATAAAAAGTATCATCTTCCAAAAATAAGATGATTTGTTTGACCCACTTCAAGGAAAAAGCTACTTTTCTAAGATTTACCTCCGGTTGGGTTATTACCAATTGAGGGAGAAGGAAGATGACATTCTGAAGATGCATTTTCGAACTCGGTATGGTCATTCTGAGTTTTTTGTGATGTCGTTTGGTTTGACTAATGCTACAGTGTCATTTATGGATTTGATGAATATGATATTTAGACAATACCTTGATATGTTTGTGATTGTGTTCATTGATGATATATTGGTCTATTCGAGTAGTGAAGATGAGCATACCAATCATTTCAAGATTGTGTTGCAAGTCCTCAAGGACCAACAACTCTTTGCAAAGTTTATTAAATATGAGTTTTGGTTAAGGTCTGTGGCTTGTCTTGGTCATATTGTTTCCAGTAAGGGTATTGAGGTAGATCCCAAGAAGACAGATATGGTGAAGAGTTGGCCTAGACCTCTAACCCCTTCGAATATTATAAGTATCTTGGGTTAAGCCGGTTACTATAGAAGGTTTTTTGAAGGATTTTGTTCGACTGCTTATCCATTGACGGCATTGACTCAAAAGAAGGTTAATTCATCTAGTTTGAAGTGTGTGAAAAGAATTTTCAAGAATTGAAAGATAGACTTACTTCCGCTCCGGTGTTGACTTTACCAGAAGGGACTGATGGATTTTTTGTTTATTGTGATTCCTTAAGAATTGGGTTAGGATATTTCCTTATGCAAAATGGCAAAGTCATTACCTATGCTTCAAGGCAACTTAAGATTCATGAGAAGAATTATCCTACTCATGACCTTCAACTAGTGGCGATTGTTTTTGCCTTAAAGATTTGGAGGCATTACTTGTATGGTGTTCATATGGATGTCTTTACTGACTACAAGAGTTTGTAATATGTGTTTAAACAGAAAGATCTAAATCTTCGCCAAAGATGTGGCTTGAGTTACTAAAGGATTATGACATGAGTGTTCTATATCACACCGATAAAGTGAATGCGGTGGCAGGTGCTCCTAGTTGATTATCGATGTGTAGTGTTTCTCACATTGAGGATGATAAAAAGGAGTTGGTTCGAGATGTTCATGGATTGGCTTGATTGGGTGTTCGGTTGGTTGACTCTACCAAGGGTGGTGTTATTGTTCACAATGGTTCAAAATCATCTTTTGTGGTAGATGTGAAGGACAAGCAAGGTCTTTATCTGACCTTGGTAGAATTAAAGGAAGTTGTGCTTAAAAATTCCATAGAGGCTTTCTCCCAAGGGGGAGATGGTGTACTTAGATATCAAGGTCGTTTGTGCATCCCAAATGTTGATGACATGAGAGAGAAAATCTTGTCAGAAGCCCATAGTTCTTGATATTCCATTCACCCGGGAGCCACTAAGATGTACCGTGACTTGCGGGAGATCAATTGGTGGAATGGGATGAAGAAGAATATTGTGGAATTTGTGGCTAAATGTCCTAATTATCAACAAGTGAAAGCTAAGTATCAAAAGTTGGGAGGTTTATCCCAAGACATTAGTATCCCTACTTGGAAGTGGGAAGATTTGAATATGGATTTCGATTTGATTTAGGTTATTGTAGATCGAATGACGAAATCAGCTCATTTCATTCCCATAACGGTTTCTTATTTGGCGGAGGACTATGCTAAGTTGTATTTGAAGGAAATGGTAAGGTTGCATGGAGTGCTCTTATGCTAATCTCATGGTACCCAATTCACCTCTCAGTTTTGTAAATCTTTCTAAAAAGTTCTTGGTACTCGTGTAAAGCTTTGTACAGCCTTTTATCCACAAACCGATGAGCAAGCGGAGCGTACTATCCAAACTTTGAAAGATATTTTAAGAGAATGTATAATTGACTTCAAGGGTAATTGGGATGATTACTTTCCGTTGATTTAGTTGTGTAAAACAATAGTTATCACTCAAGTATTGGCATGGCTCCATTTGAGGCTCTATTTGGTAGGAGGTGTAGATCTCATAAGGTTGGTTTGAAGTGGGTGACGTTGCTTTGATAGGACCCGAATTGATACTTGAGGTTATGGACAAGGTTCGAATTATTAGAAAACGGTTCGAAGATGACAAAAGTCCTATGCCAATGTGAGGAGAAGAGATCTTGAGTTTGAGGTAGATGATTGGTTCTACTTGGAAATTTCACCCATAAAGGGTGTCATGAGATTTGGGAAGAAATGGAAACTTAGTCCCCGTTATGTGAGCCCATATCAGATTTTGAGGTGAATTGGAAAGGTTGTTTATGACCTTGATTTGCCTAATGAGTTGGCATCGGTGCATCCAGCTTTCCATGTCTCTTTGTTGAAAAAATGTGTTGAAGATCCAACCTCCATTGTTCCCTTAGAAGGTTTGGGAGTTAAGGAGAATCTTTCTTATGAGGAAGTTCTGGTTGAGATTTTAGACCGACAAGTCAAGAAGTTGAGGAACAAAGAAGTTGCTTCCGTAAATGTTCTTTGGAGAAATCAGTTAGTTGTGGGTGTTATTTGGAAAGTCGAGACCGATATAATGTCCCGATATCCGCATCTCTTTCTCTCCGTTCCTACTCAAGCTTGAGGTATTTAGCTCCTCATGTTTTACTCATTGGGTGTCATTTGTCTTAGATATTCCCGTGATATCCTCAGTATGCATGATGCTTACATTTTGAGAAAAGAGTTTATTTGATTGATTTCTATATGTTTATGTGCATTTGAGTATGAGTTGCATATACACTTCATGATATGATATTTTGAACATGTTTTATCTTGGAGTTTATGTTTCCTCGAATATGTTCATTAAAGTGACTGCATTCATGTTGGGCTGTTCGATTAAGTTTCTACCTTCCTTATGATGTCTTGAACCCATTCGATGATGACTGTTTCCAAGGGGTAGATATTGTAACACCTCGGACCCAAAAAGGGAGAAAATTTCAGTTCTGCACTAACCTAGTTCCAGCACAGACAATACTACCCACAACTCATAGGTGGAACTACGGTCCATTGATGGTGAAGTGGTTGAAGAGTTAGAATTTTCCAAAAACTCCAAGTTTCAATACTTTTTCGATGGCTCACCACGACGGTCCGTCGTTGAATACACGAGTCATAGATAGGTCTCACATGTGAGACCCAGACTTAGAGAGATTTTGAGGCCAAGAGTTGGGACCTATGGTCATGGTCCACGGTCCATCGATGGACCCATGGGCCTTATGGTATGGTCCGTCATGGGGGGTCCACAATTAGTAGTCTCTGATCGCAACCACGACTAACCAGGACAGTCTGTGGTCTAACCAACGGACTGTAGGTTGGGGCTTGAGTGAGATCGATAGTTATTTTCTTAAGGCTTTTGGGTCTTTTCCTAATTATTCTAGCCTAATACTATTCGTTTTACCCTTCACCAAAAGCCCTATATAAGTGTTTTAACCCCCAAATTTCCCCAATTAAAATCATTGTCCCAAATTCTTAAAAGAACAAGTCTTCCTCTCCAAAATATTTCTTTCTCTAGAAAGCTTGAATAAGAAGAATTCAACCTAAGGTTTCAAGTCAAGCCTTCAACTCCACCATTGAAAGCAAGCTCTTGGCATTGAGGTATGATAGTGTTCATCCATGGAGCCCTCTCCTCCATGGAGTTCCCAAATTCTCCAATTTATAAAGTTATAAATCCCCAATTGAGTTAGGGTTTTCTTCCATGTCATGGGTTTCTTTCAATGTTTCTTTATTTAATTGATTTATGAACTTTTATGATTGAATTGATGTAATCTCATGATTTTAAGATGAATCCCCATGAACCCATGCTTAACCTATGTTTTCTAAATATTGATGATTGAAAGTGGGTTTTAAACTATGAAAGGTGAATTATGGAAATATGCATGTTCTTATGGAATTGAGGAGATGTGATGTAAAATGCTTTAAGAGTAAAAGCATATATGTTGTTGTTGTGGTTAATTGTTGTGAAAGGATTGCTCACATAACTACCTCATGCATGAATATGGAAGGTTTTCTCACATAAAGGATTCTAAGGTTGAAAGGTCTTCTCACCTAAAATTAATCAAAGTTAAGGAGTCATTCTAATGAAACCTAGCTTGGATTGGTTAGTTAATTGTACCTTTCCATGGATGACATATGACTTAGCTTAGATCGAAACCATGCATGACCTTCCATGGATAATAAGCACAAGTTAAGAAAATGACTATTCCGTGAGATTTACGCTTAGAATCTAGAGGATATTGAGATGGAAGTTCTAATTTTAGTAGAGGTCGGGTTTCTAGTAGCGATCTCCTTATCCCATACCTATGTGACCCAATAGAATGATTGTCTTAGATAGATATTAGCCAGTGGATCCACATAAGCTAGAAGTTCATGGTCTTACCTTGGCAAGTAGGACACCTCTTTTTGGTGTGGGGTGGACACCATATTCCATGTTGATAGCTCATGTGGTCTTATATATCGGTTAAAGGTAAATCTCCCATAATAATGATCTAAGGCTACTTCAAGAAGTTTCTCACCTATGATTTAAGATGATGTCTATTTGCATTGACCATGTTTTATGACTTATGTCTTTAGCCCTTTTTATAGGATGTTTTAGCTTGGTCATTGCATACCATCAAGGTATCCCCTTATTAAGAATGTTTTCAAATGTTTTATGCATTGCTATCATACTTGGTGCATGTTTGTATTAGCGCATACTCTTGCCTACATTTCCCCAATGTACGGTCTGACCTTACAGATTTGCACTTCCGTGGCTAGGGATCTCATACAGAAGCTTGAAGATTAGTGAGCCTTCATGTTCGGAGGATCGAGCTTGGTTTCCCTTTTGTCTTTACTTTTAGTTTTGGAAATTAATGTACGGGCTACGTCCCGATCATTTCTTATGTACTAGATAGTTTTGAGACGATGTTTATTCTTCTACTTTTCTCTATAAAAGTTTTATATCTTGAAATTAATTTTTTAATCACTTGTATTCTATTATATTATATCATGAACACTATGTGACTTGTATGGGGCATCTCGGAGTCTTATATACCATGTTACGCCTAGGGGATACCTTGGATCGTGACACGCCCTATACTTTGCACGAGTATAGAATGCAACTTTAACTTGTGGATCCACTAACAAGCCCTTAACGAGGCGGGGTGAGGAGTTGCCAAAATTACGGTACGATCCTATCTACATAGGCAGTGCAGGGTATAGAGTTTGAGTTATCTTAATATTTACCCCAAATCAGTATTCAATACCACTCCTAAAATATTGATATGTATGATCTTATCAAATACTCGCTTAGTCGAGATAATATTCAAAGAACCATTTTGAGGGATAACTGAACTTTACTTTATCTGTCTAAAATGCTTTTGAAAACTCTTTATGCTTTTCTTGAAATAGTATTTGCTCTCTAAATGCAAAAATAATACATTTGGGAACATTAAACTTCCCTTAAAAGTCTTCTCAAATTGATGCTTTAAAAATACTCTTGGAGTATCTTTAAATTCCAACATCAATGAAAGGAAAATAATTGCACAAATTCTTTCGACAAAATCTCATCAACTAGGGTTCATGTGAAAATATAAGCATGAACAGTAACTCGCAGATTTCAATGCATAAAATATTATAATCTCATTGTTAAGAAATCAAAACTTTTATTAAGAAACAATCTAAGGGTGTGTTTGGCATGAAGGAAAATGTTTTCCCAAAAAATGTTTTCTTGGAAAACAAGTAGATTTTAACTTATTTTCTCATGTTTGGTTTGTGATTAGATAATATTTTTGAATGTTTGGTTGGTGAATGAAAAATATTTTTCAAAAAATATCTTTTAATTTTTGCTTGAGAATAAAAAATACTCTTTAGAAAAAAAAATCTGATTCAAAAATCAACCTCAATAATTAATCTAAGACTCAACCCCAACACCCAAACTAGGACAAGACCCTGATAGCCATTCAAAAATCTGACACTGAGATTTGACCCAGCACTTGACCAGACTTTCGACCTAAGAATTTTTTTTTCAAACACCATTTTTTGTAATAAAAATAATTGACGGGGGTGGGGGGGGAGTAGCATAAAAATGATTTTTTAAAAAAAAAATTTATGGGGTGGTGCGGGGAGGAGGGGAGTTACGGGTTTGGTTGGCGTGAAAAATGAAAATTTTTAAAATTTGAAATATTTCTCAGAAATAGATTTTTCTTAAAAAAAGATTTTGACGGGAATGGCCTGGGTAGGGTGGGGTGGGGTTGGGGTAAACGTAGGGGTGGCGTAAAAATGAAAAAAATTAAATTTGAAATATTTTTCAAAAACAATATTTCTTTTTAAAATACAATTGATGGGGATGGCCTGGGGATGGGGCTGGCAGAAAAAATTAAAATTTTCAAAATTTGAAATATGGCCTGGTGGGGTTGCAGGGGGGTAGGGATGGGGTGGCATGAAAAATGAAAAAAAATTATTTTTTTCTTTTTATAGGAGGGTCGGGTACGGGGTATGGGTAGGGTAAGAAAACAAAACTAAAGTATGAAGTAGTCTTTTGGAAAATGTTTTCCTCAATTTTGGAAGGGAAGTCGTTTTCCGTAAATTGAGGAAAATGAGTTGATTTGAAAAACATTTTTCTAACATTTAAGGCAACCAAACATGGGAAAATTGGAAAAGAAATTCTAGAAAATGTTTTCCTCCATACTAAACACACCCTAAATTTAGAATTTCCTGGAACTTTGGGTAGAAACACGAGGTTTAACTCTTACTGATTGAATTTAGATGTAGGGCGTGAGGACGAACATTAGTCCAACCTAGAAGAACAATGTTCTTGGAGAAACCTTGAAGAACATGAAGAAGACGCTTGAAACCCCTAGCTTTCTCCTCTTGGATATTTGCTCTAAGTCTTGAGAGCAATAATGAGAGTGTTATGGACAAAATAAACTAATAAGAACCTTAATTATGTGTACAAACGTTGGAATTTAGACTTAGAAGGGGCAACAAAAGACTGAACTAACCACATTTAAAAATTATTGGATCGACTCTACGAGTACCATCTAGAGCCTGTAGAATACTCTACGGACCGTAGTGGGCAACAGTAGGTTGAATACTGGAGACCAACTTTAGGATCAATTTCCACGGACCACTTCATATAGGTCGTGGAACCACGTACGGCCCGTAGGGACCTCTCGTAGAGCCTACTTACAAAAATTCCCTGGAGTTATATCTCACTTCTACGGACCGTAGGACCTTTTACGGCCTGTAGAACCTTCCGTAGAATCAAGTTCCATTAAATGTTTACCCAACTCAGGAATACTATCTACAGGTACTTTCTACGCCCCATAGAACTTCCTACAAACCTTTCTATTTGTCTGTAGGTCCTATATGAAACTTGACATTGTTTCTTTTCGAAGACCTTTTCTACAACTGCTTCCTACATGTTGTAGGTCCTTGTAGAAACTATAGGTGGACTCGTCCAAATTAGTACCAGATAATTTTCTGCAACTATTCAACTTTCAAACTACTTACCAATTTCCAAGGTGTTACAAGTGGTAATGTTAAAAAATCTCAAATGAGTCAAATGAGCATGTGAAGGAGCTAATGAGTTTGAGTTACTTCTTGAGTTTGAGTTGTTGTCACTTAATTATTCTTGATTCTTGAAAATGTGATGTGAGAATGAGGGAAGTTCTTTTTGTGAATATTCTGCATGTGGTGACTATTCGTTAATACAAATCAAAGTCATTTTTTTTAGCTTAACAGATAAATGTGAACTTGAAATGTGTGGTTGTTTTGAATTTATTGCCTCTAATGATTTGAATTTGTTTTGCTTGAGGACAAGCAATGTTTTTTAGTTGGTGGTGTTGATGAGTCTGGAATTTTGGACTCATTTGTATCTTTTTTTCTTATATTTTTTTGTTGTTAATGTTTAGATTGAGGCTAATATCTATTGAATTATTTTAGGCACTTGTGGTCTACAAAGAGTGTTGATGAAAGTTGCAGGGCTTAAAAAACCAAACAAATGAAATCGAGGAAAATTGAAAGGTAAAACTAAAAAAGTCAAATTTGACATGATTTTATTCTCTGCGAAAGCGGTCAACTTACCCGTGAACATGGAGCTTGGTTCAACAATGTACCGTGAATGCAATAAAAGTCAGTTGCGAACATGGCGAGAAAGTTAACGATTGACCGTGAACGTGCCACACTAGCCTATGAATGTGCCAGTCCAGTCAATGCAGTCCCGCGAACGCGGGCCACTCTCCGGGAACATAAAGAGTTTATTTCCTGGTGTACAGGGTAGTTTCAGAAGTTCACTATTTTGATCCAAAAACCCTATATACACACATGCACAACAATGGTGATTGTTTATTGATTCCATCCATGTTTTGAGAGTTCTAGCTTGGGATTTTAGGCTTGGATAAAAAGTTTCCTTGCAATTCACCATTTGAATTGAAGATTGAATAATCTATTGTAATATTTTTCCCTTTTTCTTCATTTCCTTGTTTTGCATTGCTTGAATTGTGGGTGTAATTGATCATTGGAGAATTTGTGTTTTGTTTATATTGATTGACATCTTTTGCTTTTGTAATTTGTTGAATGTTTCTCATTTATGAAATGGGTATTTGATTATCTAATCGATTTCATGTTTAAAATTGATTTCCTAATGAATTTGATCACTCCTTGTACTTGCCCATTTATTTTGATTGACCTTTAAAAAGTCAATTGAGGTTGGGAATTATTGATTGGTGCAATTAAGGTTTAACAACTCATATATTGGATCATAGCTAGCGATAGTGAATCCATGCAGTGTATAGAATTGGACTAGTTGTGATTGTTACTTAGCTAGATTCGGGAGAACTATGTTAGAAATATTTGCTTACATTCGAGAGAAGTAGCAGGTGAATCATTGAGGTTCCATTGCATATATGATCTTACCCATGAATGTGCTTGCATGAGATTAAGGTGCAATGGATCTTATGAAATTTAATTAGCTTCCCATTCCCTAATTCCCTTTGATTCCTTGCTTGAAAAGACCTTTGCCCCTATCTGTGATTGTTACTAAAATCATTTTCATATTATATGTGTGTAGTTTCTCTTGGATTCAAACACGTATCTTATAATTCTTTATCTTTTCAATAGTTAACACATTGTTCGTTGTGGGATACGATCCCGACCTCATATGTTGGATTATTATATTGTTAACGATCGCTTACTCATTGATTCGTATCTGCAGCCAACGAGAACATTGTCTCCTTTCCAAAAAAAATGGGGGGGTGGGGGGGGGGGTAAAGCTGGGACGGAATTCTATGCTTATTGTCGTTAATGTTTATTCTTCTGGATCATATAGGGGATTCTATTTTAGCATCCTCATTAGGTAGGTCCAATTCGTGAGTAATGTAGAACGATGCCTTTCATAAGATATTAACATAATCTTCAAACAGTGTTGCTCTAATGAGGACATACCAATTCGTTAGTAGCCCAATATTGCATTCCCCTTTCAGTTTATATTATTTGGGAATTAGCTTCATTAAATCTTGAATATATGACCATTCGTAAGAGAATTTTTGAATCACTGCATATTATAAATTCTCATTGACTAAAATCTGATAAACTTCTTTTTCCCATACAACTCTTGGCTCATCATGAAGATACATAATAAGTTTTCAAGGATCTGATTTAATTAATGTGGGAGTAGATTTCATCAAATTGGCATATGGCATCCATGGCGGAGTAGGTTATGCCTGAGCTGTCTCCACTAGACGCTCACCAAAGATCATCGTGGCCATATACATTGGATTTTCTAGGTAAATTAGGGTTGCGGTGGTGGGAGGCTAGGTCTACCTTTTTTTTTATGTACTAATTTGGTTTCATTTTGTCCTTAATGTATAAACATGATGATACTAGTCCTTAATGTGTCTAAAAATGATCAGTTTGGTCCTA
>JAJOOI010019564.1:0-32642 GCA_029582585.1 Solanum bukasovii
AATATGAAGTCGAATTTCCGAAATCATGCACGGATTTTGAGATATATGGAAATTACAATTATAGGTGTTTCCGAAGCACATTTTCGGACATTTTTGGGGTCGTTTCATTTGATCTCTTTGAAAGTGGGGAGGTGTTTACTTTATAAGCATGTTGTGATCTTGGCCATGTAGGCAAAGTTGGATGATTGTTGTTTTGAGTAATGTTGATTATGTGAATTTGTGTATGGTCTAAGAGAATGAAAGGGGACCTTGAGCAGAGACTTTATGTGTTATACTTGGTTGTTGTCTCCTTTGAATGACTTATAATGAAGGTAATGTGATATGATGTGAATTTGTGTATGGTCTAAGAGCATGAAAGGTGACCTTGTGTAGAGACTTTATGTGTTATACTTGGTTGTTGTCTTCTTTGAATGACTTATAATGAAGGTAAGGTTAAGATAGACTATGTTTACCTACTCTCACACCTAGTGAAGAATGAATGAAAAGAATGTAAGAATGTGAGAATGAATGAAAAGAATAGGAGTGAATGCTAATGAATGAAAGTTGGGTCTACTGTAAGGATAGTCTCATAAAGTACTCCTTTAAACGAATGAGGTTCCTAGATGAAAGGTTTTCTCATCTTTGAATCCAAGAGCTTCCTTAATGAATGAGTTGGGCTAGGATGGGTACTTCTTCGTGAGTTGAGATGAGAGTACTTAGTAGCAATCCTTATCCCTAAATGAATGAATGTTGGGTTAGGATGGGTGCCCCTTCGTGAGATAAGATGAGAGTAATTAGTAGCAATTTTTATCCCTAAATGAATGAATGAAATGAATGTCCTAACTCCATGGGGGAGTAATGTCTAGCATCAAGACGATATGAAGATGGGTGGATACTCCTTCGTTAGTTGAGATGTGTGTATTTAGTAACAACCCTTAAGATGGGTGCCCCTTCGTTAGTTGAGATGTGGGTACTTAGAAGCAATCCTTCTATCCCTTAACTATGTGCCCACATAGGACTAGATAGTAGTCTCTACCACGTAAAGGCTAAAAGAATGACCCTACCTTAGGCAAGTAGGGATCCCTCATCCTGTAAAGGTACTACCGACATTCCATGTCAAGCTCCATGGTCTATGTCGTCTATGGCTTTTCCCCCACATAAATGAATGAATGAACTAGGGTCTCTTAAGGGTGTACTACTTAGGATAGGTGGTGGAATGGGACATCATCTAGACATTGCACAAGTAGACATTTAAGGGAGATCTTGGTGTGTCTTAGTAATGATAATGAATGAATAAGTTTCTTTGGGCTAATTAATGAAAGTATTGGTCTTTGAGCATGCTAATGTGAAAGTGAGTCATAATGAATTGAATGTAAGTGCTTATGTTGAATTGAATGTATATGATGATCTTATGTCATTAGTGAATGAAGTTGTGTAAATGCATTAAGTTGAATCAACGATTTATGTTGAGATGTGAAGGGAGCTTGTCTTGTGTAGCCTTATGGATCACTTGGGTGTGGTATGGAGAGGTAGTATGGGCTGCTTCACCATGTCTTACTTAGGTGAGTCTCGGGATGACATTTAATGAATGTTCTAGTTTTATGAATTGACTTGTTGGCTTATGTGCTTATATGTCTTATGATATTAATTGGTGAAGGTTGAGGTATGCATGGTAAGTAAACTTTGTGTGACCTTAAGGTGGTGCCTTAGTGTGGATAAAGGTATGGGACGTTGCCCATACATTGCACAAAGGTATTACTTAAGGGTTACTTAAGGTGGAGGTCCAAGGCAAGAAGGTAAAGGTAAATGGGTTATGTATTTTTATAAGGTATTGTGAAGCATATGACTTTGTATTCTTGGTTGTGACTTATAAGGTGCCTATTATATTGATGTTCATGAGATTTTATCAAAAAGGCATGAAAGCATAACTTCAGAACAAATGTCCTTTTTAGCATGTTTTGCATATCCTCATACTTAGTACGTGTGTTGTACTAACCCTTTTTTTCTATTTTACTACAAGTGTAGGTTGTGGTAACTAGGAGGAGATTATGCTTTAGAGTTGCTTGGATTGCTTCACTATTCCAAGTCTTTGGTATGTCCTCAAGATTCGAGGACTATGTTTAGAAGTTTCTTAGTCATTGTAATAGACACTTAAGTTTCATTCCATTTGTAAAGGGCCGTGTCCCTTAGTACGTTTTAAGTTCTTGTCTAAGATTGGCTAAAGAGGCTTAGTAGTTCCGCTTGCGTATTGATGTTTTCAAATGTTGATGACTCTTGAAATCTTTTGGTTTTATTGAATAAATTTTGTAAATTCTTCGTGATTTTTATGAACTATGCAATGAATGACTGCTAAGGCTTGTATGAGACCTCCGAGAGGTCGAATACGCATGTAACGGCTAGGGGGTGCTCTCGGGTCGTTACATGTAGATTAGAAACCCTTCTCTTGAGTCTGTTCCTGTAGTTAATGAGTTCCTACATGTTTTCCTCGATGATTTTCCCAGTATTCCTCCCGAGCGGGAAATAGAATTTTGTGTTGACCTTCTTGCGGATATGCAACCTATATCCATTCCTCCATATAGTATGGTTCCAGCCGAGTTAAAGGAGTTTAAAGAGCAATTGAAGGATTTGTTAGACAAAGGTTTCATTTGACCGAGTATCTCTCCATGGGGTGCTCCCATGTTATTTGTTAAAAAGAAAGATAGGTCTCTTGGAATGTGCATCAATTATCGTCAATTGAACAAGGTAACCATTAAGAACAAGTATCATCTTCCAAGGATAGATGACTTGTTTGACCAACTTCAAGGGGCTAGTTATTTCTCTAAGATTGATCTTCGTTAAACATATCACCAATTAAGGGTGAGGGGTGAAGATATTCCAAAGAAGGCCTTTTGAACTTGATATGGTCATTATGAGTTTCTAGTCATGTCCTTTGGTTTTACCAATGCTCTAGTGGCGTTCATGGAATTAATGAATAGAGTATTCCGACAATATCTTGACATGTTCGTGATAGTTTTTATCAATGATATTTTGATCTATTCAAGGAGTGAGAATGAGCATATGGACCATTTCAGAATTGTATTGCAAGTTCTAAGGACCACCAACATTTTTCAAAGTTTAGCAAGTGTGAGTTTTGATTAAGGTCCATAGCATTCCTTGGTCAAATTTTGTAAAGCAAAGGTATAGAGGTGGATCATAAGAACATTGATGCGGTCAAGAGTTGGCCTAGGCCTCTAGCTTCTTCGGACATTAGAAGTTTTTTGGGCTTGGCCGGTTATTATAGAAGGTTTGTTGAGGGATTTTTTTTTCATTTCTTCTCCTTTGACGACTTTGACTCACAAGAAGGCTAAGTTCATTTGGTCGGAAGCTTGTGAGAAAAGTTTCCAAGAGTTGAAAGATAGACTTACTTCTACTATGGTGTTGACTTTACCAGAAAGTACAAATGGTTTTATGGTGTACTGTGATGCCTCTAGAGTTTGTTTGGGATGTGTGCTTATGAAAAATGGTAAGGTGATTTCCTATGCTTCAAGGCAACTTAAATTCCATGAGAAGAATTATCCTACCATGACCTTGAGTTAGCGGAAGTTGTGTTTGCCTTAAAAATATGGAGGCATTATTTGTATGGGGTCCATGTGGATGTTTTCATTTATCATAAAAGTCTATAATATGTGTTTAGTCAAAAGGACTTGAATCTTCGACAAAGAAGGTGGTTAGAATTATTGGGGACCAACACGTCTCAAGATTTGATATGGGACTATAAATTGGGGACTAAGTTTTCCTTTATTCCCAAATCTCATCACACCCTTCATGGGTGAGATTTTCAAATAGACACAATCGCTAACCTCAAACTCAAGGTCTCTTCTTCTAACATCGGTATATGACTTTTGTCAGCTTTGGGAGGTCCTCATCCTCTCTTTAATAAGTCGGACCTTTTTCATAGCCTCATGAACTAGCTCGGGTCCAATCAAAAGCAACTTCACCCACTTCAAACCACCGTATACGAGATCTACACCTCCTACCATAAAGTCTTCAAAGGGGGCCATACCAATTCTAGAATGATAGCTATTATTATAAGCGAACTCTATCAATGGAAAGTGATAATCCTAACTTCCCTTGAGATTGATGACACATGCTCTCAACATATCCTCTAATGTTCGGATTGTTCACTCCACTTGCCAATCGGTTTGTGGGTGAAAAGCGGTGCTAAGCTTCACCTGTGTGCCAAGACCTTTTTGGAATGATTTCCAAAACTAAGAAGTAAACTGAGTACCTCTATCGGAGATAATGTACAACGGCACACCATGCAATCTTACCATTTCCCTCAAATATAACATAGAATAGTCTTCCGCCGCATAAGAAACCTTGACGGGAATGAAATGAGCTGATTTCGTCATTCGGTCTACTATAACCCAAATCGAATCATATTGGTACCGAGTGCTTGGCAATTGATGTTTGCGTAATCAAGACACAACTTCCGATGCAAGTGTCTACAATCCTACAATAGTTAAGTAACCCAACCAAGGGTTGGGATCGTTCCCAAAAGTGTGGTTTTGAGAATTAATAGAAAAATAAAATTTAGTTCTAACTAGTCATAACTAAAGACATTAACGATTAAAAACATTGTAAATTAAAGGGGGACACAAGATTGTCAATTAACAATCGAATTTTGTTAATAGTAAGTAAAAATAACAAAATAAACAAGGATTTCTAAGTAATAAGAGGGGATCCTAGGGATGTCACCGAAATATGGGTTAAGCTAGATTATTGGGTACATGCTTTCGATAGAAGATTCATAGAATAATTGTGACTAGGATAAACTTTAAGGGGGATAAGCTCTCTCTCGAGCAACTTACCCCGTTTCAAATTCGTTCCTCTCGGACACCCACTTGCCATATGAAGACCAACCTACGCCTTAACCAACTCACTTTCTCGAGCTGAGTGTGTGGGAATGAGACTAGGATTCAATCTCTCGAGCTGAACCTCATGTCGACCCACTCCCACCGACCATCAATTTATTATTTTTAGTTTTACGACCTCTCTCTCGAGCAAGCCGAAAATACATAAATAAACTTGTATTTGCAACTACAAATTCATTAAATTCATCCACAATTACTAAACGAAATCACAATTAATCTACGATTAAACTATCAGCAAGCAAGGCCCAACAATTATCTTAACCAATATTTGCTAAATCACACCCCCAAGAATTGGGGTGTTTAGCCACACATGTATAAGAGATAGAAATTTATACCAAATTGAGCTCGCATTCAACTGTGTATGAAGATTTAAGTCTTGATACAGGCCAAAATTGAAGAATCCAAGAGACCTAAACCCAAATCTTGAAGATGAAACCCTTTGGATCTTCAACTCTTCAAAATCCTCTCAAACTTAAAGAAAAAATATCAAAAAGTACTATTCTATATTAAAATTATAATAATTGTTCGACTCTTAAACTTACAACTCTAACTAGTATTTATAGTTTTCACAGATTTGTGCTACAGCAGATCATTCGGTGTCGTTAGTCGGAATCGCCGATCAACTCGGCGATTCACCTTTTGGTGTATTTCATCGCCGTCTTGCACCAGCCTTCAGCATTGTCGTGCTCTGGGTCATTGGGCGACATGGTACTGCTTCGCGGAACTTCTCGGCGATGCGCCGACTGCTCCCTTTTTCCGCCGACTTGATCCTTTTCTTCCGGGCTCAGCACACTAGAACAAAAGGCAAAGTAAGACCATTCGGAAACTTACCAAGTGGACTCGGCGATACTTAGACTTTCATTTCTTCGTTCTTTTCAGCCTTTTCATTCCTTTTTGCGACATAGTGTCCATGCTTTCCTTCAAACATCAAATACCTGAAACTTAAGGGTTTTCATCAGATATTGAGATAAAATAAGCATTTGAGGACACAGTTTCTTTTAAAATGTATCCCTAAAGGAGTCCAATTTGTGGACTCATCAACAACCCCAACTTAAACTTTTGCTTGTTCTCAAGTAAATCTCAAGTTCAGCAGTTCAACAAGGATGTCTCAAACAGTGCTACACAAGACTCAATTAGGAATGTACACAACAAGACTCAATTTACTTATGCAAGGATCAATTGTGTACTCAAAGATTCAAGTTGTGACACACCATTACAAAAGATTCTCAATCTCCCAATACTTGCTTCAAATGCAAGTTCAAGCTCAAAAAAGCCTTCGAATACCCTCACACAAATGATGATTCCATTTTCACACGCAAAGGTATAATCAATTTAAAGTTCAGGAATCACATACAACGTTCACACTCACAAAGATGAACAAAATGCTTGCTTTCACCCATAGGTTTGCCCGTATTTTCCAATCAACCTTTGTTTCGACTTTCTTAAGATCACAAAGGTCTTAACAAGGCTTGTAATGGGGCAGAGTGTAAAGGTATGGTCATTTAGGCTCAGTGACTTTTATCCTCATGAAATGTGGTTCTCTCAACACTTTTTTTATTTTTCCTTCATCATTTTCATTAGTGCATCATAGGTCATTCTAGTATTAGCTTCCCATAGATTGTTCGGAACCCTATTTCTTTGGTAATTTATTTCACAACTTTCTCTTTTTTTTTCTTTTCTTTTCTTTTTCTCTTTCTCTTTTTTTTTATATGGAAGGGTTCCATTTTTCTCAACACCATGGGTTACATGAGACTTTCCTTGCACTTCTTTATTTTCCCTTTTTCTTTTTCACCACACTCCCAACTTAGGCTTTTGGCCTAAGTTGGCTATTCAATTAACCACAACTTCATGAGGATTATGGGTAATGGATAAAGAAAAGTTATGATTTCATCAAGTTTCTTCCAAAGAAGGGTAAGGCTTGAAGAGTGTTCAAGAGAGAATCACATGCTCACAAGGTAGGTTACAAAAGAGGTAGATGTCAAATTGGTTTACACTCTTCGAAGTTGCCTAAGATCATATCAAGAGAAAGTTTTACTTAGTCAACCAGACCAACAGAGCAAATTCTAGGTGTTGTCATGCATGGTTCCAGGTAAGCTTATCACACAAGACATCGACACTTAAGTCAAACAAGACTCCACACTTTTGCTAGTGTGCAACGATCATCACAAGAGAATCGATTTGATAAATGGCTAATCACAACGAGATGAAAAGAGTTCACATATTGTCTATGAAACTTCATTTGGCCTCATCGTGCCATGCGTTCATGTTCGTTCGATTGTAAGCACTATTCAAGTCATCGGTATTGATCGAAACCGAGACCTAAATTTGCCAAGGAACAATCACATTCAACACACGAGAGGTGGCAAAAGTTTTCGGACGAGTCAAATTCATTTTGCAATTTAAAACAAAATGACCTATAAGCTCAAACATCCACAGAAACAATGTAACCACAATTTAAGCACAAAGCCAAAATATAAACAAAACATGATTCATGAGTGCCCCACCACAAACAAAAACATTTGTCCTCAAATGCAAATAATAGAATATCCGTAATGTAAATTAAAGAAAGATACAGAGGGAGGTAAAGAAGGAATCATGTCTAAGCAATCGCTCTATCTGCCTACGCATCATTGCCCGATGTGTCACTCTGAATATGGGCATCAGTGTCCGAAGTCCCCTTAGGGGGAACATTGGGACTGGATTCACCAAGGTCTGTTGAGTGTGTGTCTGCCAGAAAGATATGCACCGCTCTGCAAAATCTCCTGGTCAATCATGGAGAATTAGGGTCCAAGGTAATGATCTTCCTGGCAGAAGTGGGCCTTTTGCCCTTGCCTTTCCCAATAGTTGTGGTCAGTTTCGTAGCTTTGCCTTTTGATGTAGCTGTCTCCTCATTTATCGCACTCCCTTTTGACTTCTCTTGGACTAGTTTTATTGTTTCCACAGCTTTTGATTTAGTCATGTCTGCAAAGTCTTGAAGAGAAATTTGAAAAACCTAAACAAAAGCAAAGCGGAACTTATGCAGACAAACTCACCAAACGAGATGGCGAATCACCGAATTTCTTAGGGGAGCTAGATTAGGTTCACCAAAGGAATTAGCTCTAAAATTGTAGCAGAAAGGAGAAAAGAGGGACTTCTTCGGTGTGTCGCCGATAGTTTTCGAAAAACCAGGACAAGTCCGCCAAAAGTTTCAGTGCATAGAGGTTCAAGGGTGCAGATAAAAGGCGAAAAAGAGGACATTCAGTGAGTCGCCAAATGCTTACTACAATATCAAGCTTCTCACCGAAAGTTACAAAAATAATTATATGATATAGCATGAAATCAAAAGAGAGATAAGGACATTAGGCGAACCGCCGAGTGGTTTGGCGAGCTCGACCCAGCTCGTCAAACTGCCTAACATGCCTATTGTCAACCCAACTTCTCGAATTTAACCCTGCAACTCCTGAAATCAAATCAAAGCATGCACCAACACAATTAAGGTAGGACCCATAACAACCAAACACAACCCCTAAAATTTTAATCCACTTTAAGGCATGCATTTATGGGAATTAAATAGACACAACTACCCGAGCAAGGATGTCAAATTAAATCATGCATGTAAACAATCTAATCCTCTCAAGGAAGAGTGGAACACTTCAACCAGATCATGCTATTGCAAATGGGTATAGTTTACAATAAATTAAACTTGGGAGATAGAGAACTAGTCTTATGTGTCACTAAGGAGAGGATTGAAATGCTAAGCGGCAATGTAATCCAAGTCCGAGCACAATTCAACAACTAAAATGCTCTAAAAGTGCAAGAAATATAGAAACTAGAGTGCAAGTGTGAGTTTGGACAGATAAAATGTGAGGGAAAGTGAATAAAGTTGAAACTTTTAAACCTTTGGCTTGCCAAAACCGTCCAGTTTTTGCCCACTCGACGACATTAGTCAAGCTCTCCTACTCACTCGGTGAAACGCCGACAGTTTAGTTTCTTTGCCAAAATTTATAGGACCTCTGGTTTACATCACCAATATGGGGGGGGGGGTCCAAGATAAGGTCGGATTCACCGACTCCTTCGGTGACTCGCCGACTGGATCTATTGCTTGCCATCATTCACTTTTTCGAATACTTCTCATACGTTAACCTGTACATACAACACACTATTATTTACCAAGAAATAAAAAAAAGCAATTGAAGGGGTTTTGGGTTGCCTCCCAAACAACGCCTTAGTTAACATCAGGGCATGACGCAAGTCCACCTTCAAGCCTCACTCTTGGGGTTAGCCATAGTATCACTAGGAAAACCCCTTTGCTGTCTCGGATTTAGGTGATATGAGATATGACCCATTTGGGTCTCCAACTGCTTGATTGAAACAGAATGGGATGTGACGGTTTGGCTAAGGGTAGAAACATTTTCTTTCATGCCTTTCAACATTTTGTTTGACCCTTCAACTTTGTTGAGGATACGCGAGAGCATATCCTCAGACCTACCACCTTCCGAACCTTGGGCTTTTGACGATCATAGGGTGGCACATATGTATCCTTCTCCCTATCTTTCCAGTTTGGATTTCGGTCCCTCTATTCACGATCTCTATCCTTGTAGCCTTCGTCTCTAGCCCAGCCTTAGTTACCACCCTGCCTTGGGTAGTTTGAACGATATCTCCCGCCTTGATTTGCTAGAAAATTTACCTCCTCATTATATAGGGGTTCAAATTTCATCTATTCAGGATATGCACACCTGACCCCCGCAACATTGACACTACGGGCACCAGCCCCCATGACATTTTTGGATAGAATGTCAAGCTGTGTCATGATTTTGGCCATGTTTTGGTTTCTCTTATTGTCTTTTTTAATCTGCTCCTTAGATAGCTTTAATGTGAGAGGGGATACTTGATCCTCGCGAATGTACCACGCTTTGTTGATGGTTGTCATGCCATCTAAAAGTTGGGCTTATACTGCATATGGCTGCTGTATTAAGCCTCCTACGAGAGAGTTGGTCAGCGACACCTTTGTTTACCGAATCCAAACTCCGGTAAAAGTATTGAAGTAGCATGTTGTCCGACAAATCGTGGGTTGGGTATTGCAACACCAACTTTTTGAACCTTAGCCAAGTTTCATGCAGAGGCTCTCCTTCTAGACGTTTAAAGCTCTGGATGCTAACCCGAAGTGACATCATCTTCGAGGGAGGGAAAATCGCACTTGAAATGCTGTTACCAACTCCTCCCAAGAAGTGATGGATTCACGCGGTAGCTCGGCTAGCCACTTGGATGCCTCTCCCATCAACGAGAAATGGAATAGCCTCAACATGACCGACTCCTCAGAGATGTTTTTGAACGAGAATGGTCCGCACACATCTACAAAGTTTCGAAGATGCTCGTGAGGATCGTCATGAGCCAGTCCGCTGAAAAGTCCCTTTAATGGCAAGAGTTGCAACATGGTGCTCGTTTGTGGAACACTACATTTCCCTCGGGTGGGGTAAACGGATGGCTCCAACACCTCCCATGAGATGGGGGCCATTGATGTTGGGCTCTTGGGCATCGTTGAGATTTCTGATGTCGTCTTGGTGGCCTACCTGGCTACCGTTGCTACCATTAACACTCATCATTTTCTAAAATATTCACACAGCAAACAAAAAAAAACAAAAAATTAGGTAAGTAGACTACAACTAATAAGAACAAAAATTCTACTTAACTAAGAATTCTCAAGTAACATCACTCCCCGGCAGCGGCGCCATTTTTTTTTATGTTTGCGTAATCAAGACACAACTTCTGATGCAAGTGACTACGATCGTACAATAGTTTAGTAACTCAACAAAGAATTGGGATCGTTCCCAAGAGAGTGATTTTGAGAATTAATAGAAAAATAAATTTAGTTCTAACTAGTCGTAGATAAAGACATTAACGATTAAAAACATTGTAAATTAAAGGGGAACACAAGAGTGTCAATTAATAATGGGGTTTTATCACTAGTAAGTAAAAACAACAAAATAAACAAGGATTTCTAAGTAATAAGAGGGGATCCTTGGGATGTGACCGGAATACGGGTTAAGCTAGATTATTGGGTACATGTTTTCGATAGAAGATTCATAGAATAATTGTGACTAGGCTAAACTTTTAAGGGGGATAAGCTCTCTCTCGAGAAACTTACCCGATTTCAAATGCCTTCCTCTCAGACACCCACATGCCGCATGAATACCAACCTACGCCTTAACCCACTTACTCTCTCGAGCTAAGTGTGTGGAAATGAGACTGGGATTCACTCTCTCGAGCTGAACCTCATGTTGACCCACTTCCACCGGCCATCTATTTAGTAGTTTTAGTTTTATGACCTCTCTCTCGAGCAAGCCAAAAACACATACTCCCTCTGTCCCAATTTATATGACTCACTTTCCTTTTTGGTCAGTCCCAAAAAGAATGACACATTTCCTTATTTGGTAAATATTTAATGACATTATCCCTATTTTACCCTTCTTGAATCTCATTATTTCAATAGTTGCACTCTTTTAATATAAAGAAAAAGTTATTGAAATGCAGTAAAGTACAACTACTTTTCTCTTTTTGCTGATAGTCAACGGTACTTTAACACTTTTTTCAATACTTTGTCATAATCTATTCTTTATTTTGAACACTCATTTTAAAATCACTGATTGAAAAAACTGTAAAAGGAAGAATTGAAAAATTAAAGATGAAGTATCTCTACTTATATGGAGTGCATTAGCTAATATTTTAAAATTTGGCAAAAAAATTGGCGCTAGTAACTGAAAATTTTAATCTTTTCCCACATATTTTTTTATGTTATCAATTTTTTGAAACTATAATTAAAATCATGAAAAAAAAACTACTTTTACCTGCAATGGCAAAAACTCAATCATTTTGGAGTCTTTCTTCTTCATTGAAAGATTAAGGGAGAAATAATGGAGAATGGAGAGTGGAGAAGAAAGAAGAGAGAGAAATAAATATATTGGATTTTTTTGGAGTTATTTTAATGACTAATGTGACATTAACTTATGAGAGAGAGAAAAGTCATAAACTTTTCTATTCAA
Source organism: Solanum bukasovii (assembly GCA_029582585.1). Lineage (NCBI taxonomy): Eukaryota > Viridiplantae > Streptophyta > Magnoliopsida > Solanales > Solanaceae > Solanum > Solanum bukasovii. The sequence continues at coordinate 11,912 of JAJOOI010019564.1, forward strand.
AGTGAGATATAATATATTTTTTAATTTAAAAATTTAGACTTATTAATAAAGGTATTTTCGGAACATTGTAGAGTCTTTCCATTTTTCTTAAAGTTTGTGCCAAATCAAAGTACATCATATAAAATGGGATGGAGGGAGTAAATAAACTTGTATTTGCAACTACAAATTCATTAAATTCATCCACAATACTAAACGAAATCACAATTAAACTACGATTAAACTATCAGCAAGCAAGTCCCAACAATTATCTTAACCCATATTCGCTAAATCACACCCCAAGAATTGAGATTTTTAGCCACACATGTATAAGAGATAGAAATTTATACCAAATTGAGCTCGCATTCAACTGGGTATGAAGATTTAAATCTTGATACATGCCAAAATTGAAGAATCCAAGAGACCCAAACCCAAATCTTGAACATGAAACCCTTTGGATCTTCAAGTCTTCAAAACCCTCTCAAACTTAGAGCAAAAATATTTAAAAGTACTATTATATATTAAAATTATAATAATTGTTCGACTCTGAAAACTACAACTCTAACTAGTACTTATAGTTTTCACAGATTTGAGTTGTAGCAGATCATTCGGCATCGTTAGTCGGAATCACCGATCAACTCGGTGATATACCTTTTGGTGTAGTTCACCGCCGTCTTATACCATCCTTCAGTATCGTCGTGCTTTGGGTCATTGGGCAGCATTGTACTTCTTTGTGGAACTTCTCGGCGATGCGTCGACTGCTTCCTTTTTTCGCCGACTTGATCCTTTCCTTTAGGGCTCAGCACACTGGAACAAAAGGTGAAGTAAGAACTTTCGGTTACTCACCAAGTGGATTCGGCGTTCCTCAGTCCTTTATTTCTTCGTTCTTTTTAGCCTTTTCATTCCTTTTTGCGATGTAGTGTCCATGCTTTCCTTCAAACTTCAAAATACCTGAAACTTAAGGGTTTTCATAAGATATTGAGATAAAATAAGCATTTCAGGACACAATTTCTATTAAAATATAGCCTTAAATGAGTCCAATTTGTGGACTAATCAGCAGCCCTACTATAAATTCCATATTCACATCTTTCCACTTTCAAGTAGAAATGCTAATATCTTCGGATAAACCTCTTGGTTTCTGACGCTCAACCTTTACTTGTTGGAATTTGGACAGTTAGCCACAAATCCTGCAATATCCCTCTTTATCCCATTCCACCAATAGACCTCCCGTGAATCACGGTACATCTTGGTGGCTCGCGGGTGAATGGAATATCGAAAACTATGGGCTTCCGCCAAAATTTGTTCCCTTAGCTCATCAACATTTGGAACAATAATCGACCTTGGTATCTAAGTACCCCATCTCCCCCATGGGAGAACGCCTCAATGGACTTCTTGAGTACCGCTTCTTTACAATTCTACCAAAAATGGATCTAGACATTGCTTAACTTTCACATCACTCACAAAAGATGATTCAGAACCATTATGAACCATGACACCACCCTTGGTAGAGTCTACTAACCGAACACCCAAACGGGCCAATCTATGTACATCTCGTACCAATTCTTTCTTATCCTCATCAATGTGAGCAACACTACCCATAGACAACCTACTAAGACCATCCACTACTACGTTAGCTTTGTCGGGGCTGATAAGGAACACTCATGTCATAATCCTTCAATAACTAAAGCCACCTTCTTTGGTGAAGGTTTAGGTCATTGGAAACATCAACATGAACCCCATACAAATAATGCCTCAAAATCTTTAAGGCAAATACCACCACCGCCAATTCAAGGTCATGGGTAGGATGGTTCTTTTTATGAACCTTAAGTTGTCTTGAAGAATAGGCAATTACTTTACCATTTTGCATAACCACACATCCCAACCCAAATCTAGAGGCGTCACAATATACCACAAAGCCATCCGTACCTTCTGGTAAAGTCAACCCTGGTGCAGAAGTAAGCCTATCTTTCAACACTTGAAAACTTTTCTCACAACCATCTGACCATATAAACGTGTCCTTCTTTTGAGTCAAAGTCGTTAATGGAGAGGAAATCGTGGAAAAACCCTCGACAAATCTTTGATAATAACCGACAAAACCCAAGAAGCTTCTAATATATGTCGGTGATAGAGGTATAGGCCAAATCTTGATTGCATCCATCCTAATTGGATCTACCTCAATACCCTTGCTTGGAAATACATGACCAAGGAAAGCTATATATCTTAACCAAAATTCACATTTACTAAACTTTGTGAAAAGTTGTTGGTCCTTGAGGATTTGCAATAGGATCCTTAAATGATCCATATGCTCATCCTCATTTCTTGAATAGATCAAAATATCATCGATAAACACGATTACAAACATGTTAAGATAATGTCAGAACATTCTATTCTTCAAGTCCATAAATTCCACCGAAGCAATAATCATCCCAAATGACATTACTAGAAACTCATAATGACCATACCGAGTTCGGAAAGCCATTTTCGGGATATCATCATCTTTCACCCTCAATTGGTGATAACCTGATCGAAGATCAATTTTAGAGAAATAACTTGCACCTTGGAGATGGTCAAACAAATCATCAATCCTTGGAAGAGGATACTTATTCTTAATGGTCACCTTGTTCATTTGTTGATAATCAATAAAAATACTAAGGGACCCATTTTTCTTCTTAACAAACAAAATCGAAGCACCCCAAGGAGAGATACTCGGTCGGATGAAACCTTTATCCAATAGATCCTTCAGCTGTTCTTTCAACTACTTAAGTTACGCCGGAGCCATTCTATAAGGAGGAATAGAGATAGGTTGCGTATCCGGGAGAAGGTTAATAATATAGGGTAGATCATGGAACACATCCGCAAACTCTTTTACAATGGGGACCGACTCAAGAATAGGGGTTTTGGATTCCAAATCTCTCACCCTAACTATATGATAAACACAACCTTTAGACATAATCTTTCTAGCTTTGAGATAAGAAAATAATTGACCTCAAGGCATAGAATCCCCCCCCCCCCCGCCCTTCAACTCTAGAATAGGCTCACTTGGGAATGGAATCTTGACTACACGAGTTTTACAATCTATAAAAGCATAACATGAATGCAACAAATCTATCGCAAGGATGACATCAAAGTATAACATATCAAGCTCTACCAAGTCAACAAGAATAAATCTATGGGATAAGGAAATGGGACATATTCTATATACCTTTTCAACCAACATAGAATAACCAATAAGAGTAGAGATAGAAAAAGGTTCTAATAACACATTAGGAAGCACATCAAACCTCATGGCCACATAAGTGTCACAAAAGACAAAGTAGCACCGGGATCAAGTAAAGCATATACATCGATTTAAAATTTTTTAACATACTGAACCACATCTGGGGAGCTCTCTTGATCACCTCTAGTTTGGAGTGCATAAGAGTGGTTTTGCTTAGGAGCACTTGCACCAAACCCATTTGGACCGGATAAGGGGTTAGGTTGAGCCCTAAGATGGTTATCTCCCTCATTCTTAGCAACCAAAGGAAAATTTCTTATCTTATGATCCGTCTTTCCACACTCAAAGCAAGCATTGGAACACGCTAGACACTTACCCTCATGGTTTCTTCCACACTTAGCACAAGTATGCATCATGGACTTATTACCATCTCCTTGAGGATTAGGGTTAGACACCCTTTCAATGTTAGACCTTGGTGGAGCATTTACAGAACCTTGCCTGGAGAACTTTTGCCAAAACCTTGAATGACCCCGTCCACTGGACCTAGAATGTGAATAGTTACCATCATCCACTCTTGCTCTCTTTGCCTCTCTAGATCTTTCCTTGAGCTTTTGTTCCTCAATTTATTGGGCATTCACCATAAGGTGAGAAATTTCCATGTCATGGACAAGCATAGCAGTGCAGCATTCTTTGACAACCAAGTCGGACACTCCCGATACAAAATTACTCATCTTGGTTCTACGAGCCGCCACAATAGAATGATCCTACTTAGATAGTTGAGTGAACCTTAAAGCGTCTTCCCTTACACTCATATTTCCTTGCCTAAGGTTAATTAAATCTAGCACCTTGGTCTCTCTCATATCAAGAGGGAAAAATTGATCAAGAAAAGTACTTATGAATCATTCCCACTCTATGGGACCGGCATCTTCCGGCCTAGCCATCTTCAATTTATTAAACAAAATCTGAGCAACCCCTTTGAGTTGGTAAGCAGCTAACTCCGCTTTCTTAACCCGTGTCACTCCTATAATAGAAAGTATCTTATAGACCTCATGGATAAAATTTTGAGGATCTTCCTCAACTCTGGAGCCATAAAATTCTGGAGGGTTCATCTTTGTAAAGTCCCTCACTCTTACTGCCGTCGTACCCATATTTGGGATCACAATCGCTACCACCTTTCTATTGGCTTGCACCGTCAAAATATGAGCTAACATTTGAAAAGACGACCTAAACTCCGCATCAGTCACACGGTCAGCCAAAGGATCAATCGGAGCTTGAGGAGGAACTTCTTGTCCCACATTGTTTCGCTCAGTCCTTCTAGCATTAGTCCTTCTAGTAATCATATCCTGAAAACCATCGGGTAAGGATTAAGAGAAAGACTTAATAGAGTTAAACTTCATTGAACGACTTTAAAGGAATGAAGAAGTGAAGTTTCCTAAGCATCTAATAGACTCTCGTTCATAAATGTGGCGCGCATCACACTTATGAACAAGACTCTACTAGACGTGGTTGGAGAAATCCTAGAACCATTCTAAACTTTGTGGTTTGACTACCAAGTTTGTCACGACCCAGAGGTACCCCTTAGATGTAACAAGGCATACAAGACCCCGAGAGGCTGTAACACCCCAGATTTAGAGAAGGGGAAATTTTCACTTCTTAGTCGACTAGGAAATCCGCCGAGTCAACTAGGCCATCTGCCGAGTCGACTTTGCAATCCACCAAGTGGAGCCTCCTCGCCTTTTGTCTTGATCCCTGATGTCCTGCATTCTGTAACTTTAGGCGAGCAAAGTTGGGCTCGCTATCCAGTTGGCGAGTCACTGAAGTCGTTTGCCCCATCGCCAAAGTTAACTCCCCCATGGCCTAAGTCGACTTAGTCCCCAAGTCGACTCACTGTAAAATTAAGTGAGCTGAGGGCACATTTGGTGAGTCGCCAAGTGTCCTTTGCGGGCCTCAACGTGTAACAACCCAGATTTTTAAGTTGGTGGTCTTAGGGGTCTTTTTTTTTTCTAATTCGAATCTAAGTTGTTTTATTCCTTATATAGTGAAGTATATATGCTTTCTACTCTCAAATTCCCCAAATTTAGTCATTCTCCCCATAATCCAAAATAAAACCCCGAAGTTCATCTTCCCAAATTATTTCTCTCTTTAAAACTAGAAGAAAAAGAAAAAGAAGGAGGTCAAAGCTAGGGTTCAAGAACCAAGGCTTTTTCACACCAAATTCCTTGGGAATTGTAGATTAATGCATGGTATCTCTTTGTCCATGGATAGAATTCATCCATGGAGTCCCTTCAAAACCCCAATTTCAAATATAGAAATTCCAAAAAGTTTGGGTTTAATTCCAAAGTCATGGGTTTCTTTAAAAAACGATTCTAATGTTTGAATTACGATATGTTATGTGTGAATTGATGGTTTCCCTATGAGTTCATGATGAATTCCCCCAAGAACCCATGAAATCCCCATATTTCTTAAAGTTGAGGATATGTTGTGGGTCTTTATTGATGGATGGTGAATTGTATGAATTGATGTATGTAGTGATAGATTCACATGAAATTATGATTATCCATGTCTAGTGTAGTAATTCTAGATGTGTTGATGAATATCATCTTTGATCCTTGAAGGGTAAAGTATGAGAACTATGCATGATTATGAGACCTATGTGCGTGCTTTATGAACACATTGAGAGTAACGTAATTATGATTATGATCTTACTGTGTGTTGTTGAAAGGTTATTCTCAGTTACACACCTATTTATGAAAATGATATGTTGTGAAAGGTTTTCTCACAATATGATGATTATTAGGTTGAAAGGCTGTTCTCAGCTATTGAATCTATGAGCTATCTTATGAATGCTGTTTGTTTGAGTATTGATACAATCTTCCATAAAAATGAACTCAAGTAATGATATGATAAGTACTCCATGGGATTAATGCTTAGCACCGAGTGGATATTGATATGAGATGGAAGCCCTCACGTGAGTTGAGGCGAGGTTTTCTAGTAGCAATCTCTTGAGATGGATGCCCTCACGTGAATTGAGGCGGGGTATCTAGTAGGAATCTCCTTGTACCATAACTGTATGCCCTCATAGATCTTTAGCTAGTGGATCAACCTAAGCTAAGTTAATGGTTCTACCTTAGGCAAGTAGAACACCCTTTTCGGTGTGGGTAACACTGGATTCCATGCTTAACTCACATAGACTATGTCGGTTACGGCTTATCCCCAGTATGAATGATTATGAACTATGGCTCCTCAAGAAGCTCTACTTAGTATAGGTGGGAGTATGGGATCTCATTCATGCATTGCATAAGTACGCTTTGAGAGTAGTTGTGGTGTGTTACTCTTATCTTATGAAGGTCTATGAAATGACGTATGTTTAATGTTGATTGTTGCTATGAGTTGCTTTCCCTTATCTATGAGTATTAAACTAAGGTTGAGATAAAATGATGGTAAGTATGATTATGCTGGCCTAAAAGTGGTATTTAGTATGGATGAGATTATGGGATCTTATCCATGCATTGCACAAGTATGACTTTGGGTTACCTATGAGAAGGTTCTCGTATGACATGAAGATCTAAGTATTGACTTTGTATATGAACTATGCCTCATGATGATTAATGTTTACATTATGTCTATAATGAAGGTTATGCTTGTGATTATGTTTTTGTCCTTTATGCTATGATGATCCTTGTACCCTATGTTATATCCAAGGTGTACCCCTGGTTCATGACAGAGGCCTCATAGAAGCCACCTAGCATATCATATAATAAAGTAATGGAAAATGATGGGAAAATTTAAAACATTTGAACACAATCGAAGTCTTTAATAAAACGAGCGGAAGTCTAATACCATAGTCTCAAACCATCTAAAACAACATGAATAAACTCTTAGGGCGTAACCCATACAATTGTCCAAGACATAATAGAAAAACATGAGAGAAAAGGGTGATCACATCCTTAAAAACATTGAGGACTCACCAAATCTCCTCTTCCTTGATAAACAACGAAGCTAGCAATAAGTGTGAGAATCTTGGTCACCAGACCGTACATTTGATAAGGATGTAGGCAAGAGTATGAGTTAGTACAATTAAGTACTAAATATGATAACTAACATAAACATAATAATCATCTTAGTCAACTTAGCTCATGAAAGGTACCTTAAGCAACAATCCAGGCTATTGATTCTACATAAGATAGTTCACATATTTTATACCTACTTTTAAAGACAGTGGGATTCGCCTCTTTGCCTAACTTACAATGGCTAATTGATATTCGCCTCTTTGCCTTACTTATTGTTAGATTGCGGGTACTCGCCTCCACATCATTTCATAAGGAGCATGGGTACTCACCTCCATATCCATTCTTCATAATAGGAACGTGGGGACTCACCTGTTGTGCAATGCTAAAGAGTACATGAATCACCTCATATTCTTTCATATGGAGGTCAACGGTAATCGCCTCTAGCCTCAACAATTACATCATATTTTAGTGTAGATTCATTTTAGGTGAGCATTCCTTTAGAACCTAGAAGCATTTATATGAGTAAGCCTTTCACATTCATACATTCATAATTAGGCAATTCATGTTGAAAGTATATATTCCTCAACAATTACATCAATTACCAACAATTCACATCATAAGCTTTACTCTCAAAGCACTATATATCATGATCATCATCTAAGCTTTATTATCAAGCAATTCTAATCAAAACTTATCAAACCTATACGAACAAGCCTAAACCCACAAAGTTTCCCTTCATGACATCAACCAAATTATATCAATTCTAGGTTATAATCATGGAATAGTCTTGGATGCATATAATCTCAGTCTAATAACATGTAATTATACAAATTATATCATAAACAATCACAATCCACTCTATTGGATCAACAATCACCATAACCCATAACATTGGAAGAAACTCTTGCTAGAATTGGAATATTCTTCGTCAAATTGGGAGAATTATAAGGGACTCCATCGATGGAAGATATCCATGGATGAAAATATAACATACCTTGGTTACAACACCCTCAAAAGATTGGAGATTGGAGACTTGAACTTTATGTAGCTTCAATTTCTTCCTTCTCCTTCCAACTTCTAGAGAGAGGATTTTTGAGAGAATTTTTGGGGTTTCTTTTGGTATTTGAGAGAATGAGTTAAAATGGGGGATTTTCGGTGTTAAAAATACTTATATATGTGGTCTAGGTTTAGTCAAAATGACACCACTTAATTCTAATTAAATCTAGAAAACACAGTTAAGTCCCTAACTTAACCGTCCCTCAGGTCCGTCCTGGTGAACCGTGGGTTGGTGGTCTGGGACTTGATTTCTGAACTTTGACCTACGGACCCCTAGACACGAGCCGTGGACCTATCCACAGGGCGTGGGTCCCTGCCGTGGTTCACTTTTTCAGATAGTCTCTAGGGTGTCCACCAACGGGGCTCACCTACGGAGTGTGGACCACACCACAGATCGTGGTTGGCCCTCGTGTTTGACACCTGAAAGTTTCAAATCTCTTAAGCTTCCCTCTTTAGGCTACGGGGTGTTACAGTTTGTAATTGTGTTCATTGATGATATATTGATCTATTCAAGGAGTGAGAATGAGCATTATTGATAATTTGAGTATCATGTTGCAAATTCTCAAGGACCAACAACTCTTTCCAAAGTTTAGAAAATGTAAATTTTTGTTAAAGTCCATAGCTTTCTTTGCTAATATTGTTTCAAGAATGGGTATTGATGTAGATCCTAAGAAGACGGACGCGGTCAAGAATTGGCCTAGACCTCTAACTCCTTTGGATATTAGATGTTTCTTTGGTTTAGTTGGTTACTATAGAAGGTTAGTTGAGGGATTTCCTATAATTGCCTTGAGATGCTGGAATATTTGTCGATGGGTCCATACCATTCGGTGATGCGACGAAAAGTTTGGGTGAGTCCGATTTTCTCCACCCTTTGCACAATCCTGTAGGGTCGGAGTCTTGGAATTTTTGGTGATGTGTCACGCGCACTAGGTGATGCACCGATGTTGTTTGGCTACCCTATCTCGATTGACTTTTTTCCCAAATTGGAGCGGTAATAGTCTGGATAATTCGGTGAGTTACATGCACTTCGGCGATATGCTGATTAGTTCAGCGACATCCAGAACCTCTCGCCAAATGGAAAACTAGAGAAGATTCCTTCCAACCCTACTATGTTTCGTTTAGTGCTACTGCCTATCTTTTGTTTATTTTGTGTTGTGTTAGTTCTTTGATTACATTGAGGACAATGTTGGTTACTTTTGGTGGGGTGGTGGCTTGTTGTTCTTTTGCATTTTCAAATGTCGGTTGTGTTCAATACCGATGACTTGAATAGTGCAGTTAATTGAATGACATGAATGTGCGGCTATGATGACGGAACCAAAGTTACATAGCCAATATGTGAACTTTGAGCATCTTGTTGTGACTAGCCGATTCTCAATGAAGTCTCTTGTGATGAACGTTGCACGCTAGCTAGAAAATGTGGACTCTTGTTTGATAATTGTATCAATGCCTTGGGTAGTAAGGATACCTTGAACATTGTGTTTGATGACACCTAGAATTTTCCCCGTTAGTCCGATTGATTGAGTGAAGAAAGCAATTGAAATGATCTTTGGCAAGAGTTTTGAAGAGTGAACCAATCTGACAACATACCTCTTTGTAGCCACCCTTGTGAGAAGTGTGAATTTTTTTTGGCACCCTTTGAGCCTATCCCTTTTCTTAGAAGAAACCTGAACAACTTTGACCTCTTTGTCCCTTCACCCATAACCTTTATGAATTTTTAGTCTTATTTAATAGCCAACTCAAGCCGAAAGCCTAAGTTGGGGGTGTGGCAAAATATGAAGGAAAGTCAAGAAGTGTGAAGAATTACCCCTTTTTGATCTATTTTTTTGAGAAAGATGGAACCCACTATGTAAAAAAAAAAAATGAAATATGATCATCTTTGAATGAAAATAGAAGGAAAAATGATTTTTAGGCCACACCTCATGAAGGTAGAAGCCACTAAAGCTTAAATGACCATACCTTTACGCTCAGTCCCATTATAGGCCTTGGAAAGACCTTTGTGATCTTGAGTGAGCTAAACGAATTGATTGTAAAATAAGGGAAAACCTATGGGTGAAGTCATGCACGTGTTCATCTTTGTGAGTGTGAGAGTTTTATGTGATTCTAGAACTTTAAATTGTTGAGAAATTTTGTGTGAATATAGAATCATCTTTGTTGTGAGGGTAGTTGAATACCTTTGTCGAGCTTGAACTTGCATTTCAAGCAAGCATTGTGAGCTTAAGTACACTTGATGATGGTGAGTCATAATTTGAAATTTTGAGTGCACAATTGATCATTGTATGAGTAGTTTGAAGCTTGTTGTGTGCATTTATGTTGAGTCTTATGCAACACTGTTTATAGACACCCTTATTGAACTGTTGATCTTGACTTTTACTTGAGGAGAAGCAATAGTTTATGTTGGCGGTGTTGATGAGTCCAGAATTTCCACTCACCTATGGCTTTGTTTTGATAGTATAAGTATCCTCATATGCCTAATTTATTCTCTAAACTGGAGCTAAAGTGTTGATTTGCAACATGTAAGATTAGGAGCACAGAAGCGGAAGAGGTGAACAAAAGTGATCCTGATGATTGCCAAGACACTCGACAAACCGCCGAGTGGATATTTAGCCCGCTCAACTGTGTAGTACACCACTTTTGAGGCGAGAGAATTTGGGTGATGACCATTCCCTGTTGGCGAATCATCCAGAGGATCCATGAGGAGAGATTATGTCCGCCGAAAAGTACAAGACTATGAGTGAAGCTGGAAGCAGAACGACAATAAAGAGGAAAAAAGGGTGAATCGCAGAACCCATCGACAATCCCGATATAGACCACTGGAAGTTACAACATGAAATGGATGAAAACCTAAACTAAAAGGGCGATGGAAAAAAGTGATTGGCGAATCACCGACTAGTCAACGATGTCCAACTTATTCCGCCGATTTACCCTAAAGGCCAAATTTCAAAGGAGTATAAATTGATTTTTATAAAATAGAAAAGGCATCCAAACATTGTGAAAACTGAGATTTGAGAAAGAAAAAACCATGTTCTTGTTGGTTGGAAGCAATTTCCGAGTAGGTTTCAAGATGGGTGTCTAATTGAAGCAAGATTTATTCATTTAAAGGTTTAGAAATCAATACCCATCCATGGATCATGTAATACGTATTGAATTTTCACTTTTTATGATGACTAGCTAAAACCCCATTCTTGGGGGTTTGACTATGTGATCAATTGCCTAATTTAGCTAAGTGGGTGTTAGAAATTATTGATTGTAGTGCTAATTTGAAGTGGGTCTAATTTATTGTTGTTCAATTGTTGTGTTGAATGTTTATTTAAATGTGGTTTAGTGTTTTATGCTTGCTTGAGAATGAGGAGTTAAACCAAGGCGATAAGTTAGCATTCTTAGTGATTCAGCTACTATGGGTTTAGCTCGATAGAGTGAATCTTAGTCTCGTTCTACCCATCTAGCTCGAGAGAGTAGATGCAGTGAGGTCGTGTTTGTATTTAGCTTGTTGAGGTTAGAAATAACTCAATTGAAGCAAGGTAGTTGTTCGAGAGATAATTATCTCATCTATGGTCCAGCCTACCCATGAAGATCTAGTAACTTTTAGTAATCACATAATTCCCATTTAGTGAAATTTGGAAATTAGTCGGTCATTCCTCCTAGTACCCGTAACTCATTCGATTACTCTGGTTGATTGTTATTGTTGTGATCACTGACTGATATAAAAAATCCCTTACCCAACACTTATGTCAGCCATTTAAATCACATTTATAGCTTCACAACTGAATTCAAAACGGTACCGCTCCATGTGGGATCGACCCCAACTCACTTGTTAGGTTTATAATAGATTACAATCGTGTACACCTAGTATCGGATGAGGTGTAGTTGAGACGTTAATCAAGCTTCCCTCATATCAAGGGGAATGAAACTATCAAGAAACGCGACCTGAAACTTCTCCCAATCAAGAGGACCCGCATCTTCTAGCCTCCATTCCTTCCATTGATTATACCAAAATTGAGCCACACCTTTCAATTGGTAAGAAGCCAAATCCGCCTTTTCCACCAGCGTAACTCCCATGATCATCAACACCTTATAGACCTCATCGATAAATTCTTGAAGATATTCTTCAACATTGGAACCATGAAACTCCAGAGGATTCATCTTTGTGAAGTCACTCACTCTTGAAGCCACCAAATCCGCATTTGAGTTTGCGGGAACCACAACCTCCCTATTGGCTTGGGTCGTTACCGCTTGAGCCAACAATTGAAAAGCAGCCCTAAATTCAGTATTAGAAACATGCTCGGCCAAAGGATCATCCAGAACTTGAGGAGATTCGGGAGGAGCTTGTTGTTCCGCATTCTCCCTCACATTCCTTCTAGCTTAAGCTCTTCGAGTAGCCATATCCTAAAGAACTTAGGATAATAATTAAGAGAGAGACTTTATAGAGTTAAACTCTATCTCACGACTGAAGAGTAATGAAAGAAGTGGAGTTTCCTACACCTAGGTGTAGGCGATCGTAATCTAGTGTAGGTGATCGTAATCTAGTATAAAACTATACCTCCTCCAATACTAGGTGTAGGCGATCATAATCTAGTATAAAACCTAACGAAGAGTTGCGGTCGAACCCACAAGGAGCGGTACATTTTTGAATTCAGTTATGAAGTTGTAAATATGGTCTAATCGGTTATAGGAACAAAAATTATCGAAAACATTTAGATAAATTGGAGGAGTTGACAACAAATGTCAGATGAGGGGATTGGTTTGTAAATTAGAAACTAAAACAATTACCAAAACATGGGAATCAACAAATAGAGAGGAATTCTCGGGGATGTGATTGATTATAGGCTAATTTCGCTATATGGGTAATTGGAATTTACTAACAATTGCTATATCTCAGTAGGTAGGCTAAACAATAAATGCAATAGCTTTCTCTCGAACAACTATTACGATTCAAGCGAGTTCTCTCGAACCTCGACAAGCTTAACAATATAAACAACCCAAAACCTTAATTTATCTACTCTGTCGAGCGAGATAGGTAGAATCGAGTTTAGAATTCACTCTCTCGAGCAGAACCCACATCAACCCAATAACTATAATCATTAATCGAAAACCTTGGTTCTAAAACCTCTTTCTCAAGAAAGCCCAGAACACTAAGTTAGAATTGCATTTGCAACTACAATTCATAGATTAATAAACAACTATCGATTAAACCCACTTCAATTAAGAATTGAAATCAGTAAACAACAATACCCATAAGCTAATTAATCCAATAATCACATTATCACACCCCCAATAAATGGGGTTTTAGCCACACATCATAAAAAGGAAGAAACAATTACCAATTATGTTAGCCATGAACTAGGTAATGGTTCCCAAGTCTCTCCAATGCTTCAAATCAACTTAATTCAAAAACCCAAATGCAATTCCTCAAAACCAAGTCTCAAAAGCTCTAAATTCTACAATGGAAAGCTCAGAAAAACATAATGGTACTCGACTTAGATTCTACAATGCTTGGATCTATTTTCTACTTTTCAAATTTCAATTTATAGTTTCCCAAATTTTCTCATTAAGGACCATTAGGCGAAGTTAGTCGAGAATCGCTAACCAAGTCGACGATGTGCCCTTTGCTCCATTCCATCGCCGATTTGCCTTGAATTTTTATCCTTAGGGTTCTGTGACTTTAGGCGATTAGCGTCGAAGTCACTGACTTGTTCGGCGGTCCGCTGACTGTCCATTTACATTGCCAAGAAGGTTCTTCCTTAGGGTTGACATGCTTAAACTTTAGAAAAGCTAAAGAGCCACTCGGCGGCTTGCCGAGTGGTCTTGGGGATCACTAGGATTGCCTTCCTTCAACTTCTTCAGCTCTTTCTCTTCTTTTTACCCGGTGAAGTCCTTGCCTTGATCCTTAGCCTTCATTGCTGCATATCAACACTTTAACATCAGTTTAGAGCATAAATTAGGTATTGAGGAAACTTAAATAATGAAAACGAAGCCCTAAATCAGTCGAAATCTCAAACTCATCAACACCCCTTAACTTAAACTTTTGCTTGTTCTCAAATAAAACTCAAGATCAATTGGTTCAACAAGGATGTCTACAAATAGTGCTGCTTAAGATTAAACACAAATGCACACAAGATGTTCAAACTACACATAGAATGTTCAGTTGTGCACTCTAAGTTTCAAATTATGACTAACCATTATCAAATAGAGTTAAGCTCACAATGCTTGCCTCAAATGCAAGTTCAAGCTAAACAAAAGCATTCAAATGTCCTCACAAGAAGGATGATTCCATGCTTACAGAAAATTCCTCAACAATTTAAGATTCCGGAATCAAATACAACTCTCACACTCACAAAGATGAACACATGCATGACTCTACCAACATTCGTTTAAGCTCACTCAAGATCACAAAGGTCTTTTCAAGGCTAGTAACAGGGCTGAGTGTAAAGGTATGATCATTTTGGCTTAGTGGCTTCTACCTCATGAAATATGGCCTGAAAATCACTTTTTCTCCTTCTCTTTCACATTCAAACATGTTCACAATCTACCCCATTATTCAATTAAGCATCACTTATTTGATACCCCATTTCTTTTGCTACTTTCACACACTTTATTTCAAAAATCTTTCTCTTTTTCTGTCTTTTTCACTATTTCTTTTCTTTCTCTATTTTTACATGGAGGGGTTCCATCTTTTTTTCCAAACCATGCTTCAAATTGGGTCTTTTCCCAATTAATTAATTTATACTCTATGTCGTTTTGCCTATGTTTTCAACCCCTATATAAGATTTTTCAACCCCCAAATTAACCCATTTAATTCATTCTTAAAATTTGCTAAAAGAAAACCAAATTCCTCTCCAAATATTCTCTATCTAGAAACTTGAAGAAGAAGATGAATGATTCATCTAGTCATTTTTTGGGCAGTGCCAGTGTGTCAACCAAAGACCACACTTGAGTGGGTTGGCACCTACAACTTCTGGAAATGGGTAATTTGCCCTTTCTCGAATCTAGGTGTTACAATATCTCCCCCTTGGGACCATTCGTCCTTGAATGAGATTCAAAATTGTACGAAAGAGTAGGAGAGGAACTAACAACCCAACCTTCAAATGCAACTTCATCTAAATGTATACAACCATGGAGGAACTATCGACTCCAAGCTAGGACATTATCAAAACATCATAAGAGGGGTGAAACTAAATCTAACAAACCATGATGCATGCAATTCACATATTCGAGGAGGAAACATCAACTCAAAGCTAACATCCGAAGAGGAAGCAACAACTCCAAGCTAACAACATACTCAAATGCATATATCCGAGGAGGAAACTTCACTCTAAGCTAAAAATCATGATCATAACATTATTTCAAGTAGTTGATGAACGTATCAACTACACCTCATCCGATACTAGGTGTAGACAATCATTAAGCTGCATAAACCCAACAAGAGAGTTGTGGTCGATCCCACAGGGAGTAGTTTTATTTTTAATTCAAGTATGAAGTTTAAATAGTAATATTCATAGTTGAAGGAATAGAGATTATCGAAAACTATTAATAAAATTAGAAGGGTGACAACAATGTCAGGGTAAGGGGTTTTAGATCAGAAAGCTATCTCAACAATTAATTAGGAATGGTCAAATAGGAGAAAGATACTTGGGGTATCGACCAACCAATTTCCAAACTCAGATCAATGGGTGTTAGTTGATAACCAAAGTACTAACTCTTCGTGGGTAAGATGAACTATAGATGAGGTGCTTTTCTATCGAACAACTACCTCATTTTAATTGAGTTCTCAGGAACCTCAATGTGCTAAACATGGAGACCAGCCCACAACTTCACTACATTCACTCTCTCGAGCTTAATACATAGAATGAATCTTGGGATTCACTCTCTTGAGTTGAACCCACCATGACCAAATAACTACGAGTGCTAATTTATCACCTTAGCTTTACACTTCTTTCTCAAGCAAGCATAAAACACTAAATCATACTGAAATAACAAAAAATAGAGCAATTAAACCACATCAATAAGTCAGACCCACTTCGACTTAGCACTAAAATTAATAATGACTAACTCCCATCAAGCAAAATTGTGCAATTAATCACATTGTCAAATACCCAAGATTAGGGTTTTAGCTAATCATCATAAAGGAAGAAAATTCAGTACCTAATACATGCTCCATAGCTGGGTATTGATTTTTGGAGATCTAAGATTAATAATATCTTTTCTATTACAACACCCAATTGAAATCTTTTGCCAAAATTGCTTAAAATCAACAGGAATAGTGTTTTTATTCTCTCTATTTTGTTCCACAATGATTCTACGACACTTTTGCCTTCAAAAGGATGCCCTTCCGATTGTGTAATTCCCCGACAACATTATAACATTGTATGTTATCCATTTTGCAGATATGGTAGAAGATTCAATGGAGGTTTTCATGGATGACTTGTCTGTTGTGGGCGATTCTTTCGAAACATGTTTGGCACACCTTGGGCAAGCTCTTCAGAGATGTGTGGAAACTAATCTAGTCCTAAATTGGGAGAAATACCACTTCATTGTTAGGGGAGGTATAGTTTTGGGCCACAAGGCATCACAAAAAGGGCTGTAGGTTTTAAAATAAAAAATTGAGGTTATTGAGAAGCTACCACCACCAATCTCGGTAAATGGCATCCGTAGATTCTTGGGGCATGCCAGGTTCAACCGGAGATTCATCAAAGACTTCTCAAAAATTGCACTCCATTGTGCAAAATATTTGAAAAGAAGAAAAAATTTTACTTTGATGACATTTGTAGTGCAACCTTTAAGTGTTCAAAAGAGAAGTTCATCTCTACCCCGGTGATTATCAGTCTTGATTGGTCAGAATCGTTTGAAGTAATGTGTGATGCATGTAGGACTGCTTTGGGTGTTGTCTTGGGACAGAAGTGAAAACACTATTCCATCCAATCTATTATGCAACCAAGACATTGAATGGTGCTTAGGGAAACTATACTGTTACAGAGCAAGATATTGCGATGGTATATGCATACGAGAAATTCCGCGCATATATGCTAGGCACCAAAGTGGTAGTGCATACTTATTATGTAGCCCTAAGATACTCAATGGCAAATAAAGATGCTAAACCACAGTTGATTAGATGGTATTGCTATTATAAGAATTCGACTTTGACATCAAAGATAGAAGAGGTTGTGAAAATTAGGTGGCAGATCAACTGTCTAGGTTGGAGGGTAAGGAGCAAGATGAGCCTGAGTTAGACATCAATGATTCATTTCCACAATGGTTGGATGGCTTCTCTCTCTTCCAAAAGTCAATTTATACTGATCTGAGATGTGGCTTTTTGGAGTTAATCGGCGAGGAAAGTCGGGCTTCGGCGATCGAACTTGTCCATCGCCCTCTTTCTTCACATTTTCATCAATCATGCACTGTAACTTTACGCGGTCTACATCAGGATCGCCGATCACTTCTATGATCCGCCATTTAGTCCTTTGGCCCACCAATTCAATTTCATATTTGTATTGTTCAGTGCATTCGATGAAACAATATAGCCTCACTGATCGGTTCGGCGATCCTTCGAAATGGAGTACAGTTCGCCCAAATTTCTCTCATTTCAGGCGCAATGTACTATAAAATTCGGCGGACTAGGGGAAACTCGGCGATTCGCCGAGTGCTATTTGCGATCATCAGGTTTGCTTTGCCTCCCTTCTTTAGCTTGATTTGTTCCCTTTTGTCTGTTAGTGTCCTTGGTTTGCTCCTCAATTTACATACCTAAAATTCAAGGATTCAACATTAGTCTATAGCACAAATTAGGCATTTGAGAACACTTTTAAGTCCAAGTCTAAAATTTTCATTCAAATACAAAAGCAGAAGTGTAGACTCTATGTCTCAACATAGCCATCTATTAAACTATTCGAATACGAAAGGGACACAACCATACAACATAGTCCAAAAGGAAATACAAGGAAAGAAACTACAAGTGAAAACATTCGTCCTCTAATAATGAGGAGTCACCAACAAGTTAGGAAAAATGAGCAAATCCAAGCTTTAGCCACAATGAGGACCACCTTGAGAACCGGACCCTATACTTGGGAAAATATAGGAAAAGTAGGCGTTAATAAAAAAATGCACCAAGTATGATAGCCATGCATAAAAACATGGAAAACATGCTAAAAGGGACATTTCATTTGAAAATATGTCATTACCAAGTTTAAACATGATTTGAGAGTGTAGAGAGCATAAGTCATAAGAACATAAGTCATAGACATAATCCATACATAGGCCATCTTACCATCAGAGTAACACTTCATAAATAACCTTTAGAGCATACTTGAGCAATGCATGAATAAGACCCGATAAATCTCACCCATGCTAAGTAAACCTCGTTAGACCATTATTCATATTCTTGTTCATATTAATTGTTGTGGGAAATTAGCCTTAACCGACATAGACCATGTGATCTAAACATTGAATTCGGTGACTCCCATACTGTTACAACCCGGGAGTACTCCCTAGAGGTAACACGACGTACTTGACCCCGAAGGTGTCTCTTAAAAGACCTTAGCATAATCATAGTCATAAGATCATAGGAAAATAGTGCGGAATTTGAAACTTTCTTTACAATCGAACTCTTTTATAAAATGAGAGAGAATCTATAACACTATGTATCAAACCATCTAATTACTTGGAATAAAAACTCTTGAATACATTTTAGGGACACGGCCTTTACAAAAGTCTGAAACATAAAAGAAAGACATTAAGGACATATGGTCAAGCCCTCGAGTACAATGAGGACTAACCAATCTTCTTCTTCTTGATCTACTATGAACATAGCCACGAGGATGGAATTCAATATCTCCAAAGCCTACACTTATAGAAATGTAGAAAGATGGGTTAGCACAAAAATTACTAAGTATGGAAGCCATGCACAAGAATCATTCAAACATGCAGAAAAGGGACATTTCATTTGAAACCATGATTTATGACATTTTAGAACATCATCTTTGAAATAGTTGGAGAATGCAACTCATAAGGTAACTCGCATACATTTCATCATAACATAAAAGATATCATTATAATAACAAGCATAGTCTCCAACATCAATATAATACATAGTCAAATACCAAGATCACTTCATCATAATAGAAACTTCACATAAGAAACCTTGAGCTCTACTTGTGAAATGCATTGATAGGACCCCAAAACCCTATCTACACTAAGTATCACTTGCAGGTCACCATGTTCATGAATAACATACCTTAACCACATTCATAGCCAACACCTATAGATAAAGAGACATTTATGTTCATATCTTGTAATAGATGGCCATTCATAACAACAACCCAATATCATGCATACATAAGTTCCTATATCTTCATAGCATAAGGAAACCATACCACAACTCCCTTATAAGTCTACTAGTGCAATGAATAAGTGAAGTCCCATACCCCCACCTACATTAAGTAAACCTATTGAGAAGTCATAAGCATAGTCCATGTTCACATTTATGTTCATGTTCTTACTTCATAATAAAGCATGCATAACTCATATTTATCATGTCATAAGGGAAAACTACCATGCCCACTCTCAAAGCGTACTTGTGCAATGTGTGGATGAAGTCAAATACCCTCATTCACACTAAGTAGAAACCCTTAAGGGGACTATAGTGAACACCCCATGTTCTTGTTCTTGTTCATGTTACTTGTTCTTGTCATGGTTCATGTTACTTGTCATTAAGGGAGATATAGCCTTAACCGACATAGACCATGTGAGCTACATGGAATCTGTTGTCATGAACCCACAATGAAAAGAGGAGTTCTACTTGCCTAAGGTAGAACTAACATGTTTATCTTATAGGTGGATCCACTAGCTAAGAACCTATTGATGTGAGGCTAAAAATACATATTTTTAATCATTATTTCCTCACATTTATTATTTATATTTGTCCTTTTTGAGCATTAATTTGATGGATTATGCTAAATTGGGTATTTTATTTGTAGGATTAAATTGGTGGAAAATTGGAGAAGTTTGAAGCTAAAACGAATTAAAGATGGAAGGTTCAAGAAGGAAATCAAGCAGGCAGCTTAATGGATTAAATTTAATAAAATAATATATTTGTATATATGAGGAAAAAGGCTGCGAACAATTTGCAAATTGAAATTGGGTACTCTGCTGCCACGTGTCAGTAGCTGGATGGCTCATATTAGAATGAAAGGCGGCGAGCAACGTAAAATTCCAGAAATACGCGTACAGTGGAAAACCCAATTTAATTGGGTTTTGTTTTCCTAATATTTCTTGAACTCAATTATTTTATTTAGGGTTTCTCTATCTATAAATAGGGGATGAAAAATTATTCTTAGGAGGAAGGAGGCAAAGAACCAAGATACAAGACACAATATAAATTTTCTTCTAGCTTAGGAACTTTGGAAGAGCCGCCGTGGAGGCCGGAGAATTGTGGTTTATTCTTTCTTCTCCTTTATTATTTATTTGTATTCGTGATTAATAAAAGATA
>JAJOOI010019565.1:0-18011 GCA_029582585.1 Solanum bukasovii
AATGTACGATGATGCATTATTTAGTAGGAGATTTGAATCGAGAAGTAATTTTGATGATTTTCGTAATAATATTGGATGTTTTTAATGTTAATAGTCCACGGTATTTATTTTCGAATATTAGGCTGCAACCGAAAATTAGTTATCATATTATTTTGTTGAAAAAATAGGTTTTACTAGCGAATGGTTGTTGCAACCTTAGTCGCCACTAAAAATCACTCATAATCTTTAGTGGCAATATTTCGAGATTTTGTGGCGACTATTGTCACTGCTAAAGGTCTAGTTCTTTTGTAGTGAATCCTAGTTGGCAAAGCTTAGGTGGAAGGATTAGTCCCACGTGGCTTGCCATGTCACTAAAAATTTGAGGTGTTAACTCTTGAGGGTATTTGTGGTCTCTTGGGATAACGGCAGGGGCATTTTTGATCCCAAAATGTAACGAAGGGTATAAGTGGTCCATTTCGCATAGTTCAAGGGCAATTTTGACCCTTTTCCGTTTTATATATGACATCAATTACTTTCGTTGCCAAATACTCTCTCCGTCCCATTTTATATGTCATATATTTACCTTGCAGTTGCATTAAGAAATAATGTAACTTTACCCTTCTACCCTTATTTAATGTTTTCTTAAGTCAACTTAATAATAAATGATGAATACATTTTCAAGATTAATTAACTACTCTATCAAGGGTATAATAGGCAAAATATGGCAATTTATGCATAAATTTTATAAAATGACAAGTATTATGATCCAGCTATTTATAGAAAGGGATGACATATAAAATGAGACGAGGGAGTAGTATAATGGAAGTACCCACGAATTACAGGGACGTACCAAGCATCCAACTTGTTGCTATTAATTAAGAGTGTTTCCACCACTAATATATAGTGCGTATTGATGTCATATATTAAATGATAATATCATTGCAATTTACATAAAACCTACTTAATAATACCATTAATTAAAAATTTATTTGACTAATAATGACTTTCAAGAAATTTATTGATAATTTAGTCGATAAGGTTAAGAAAAAAAATATTAAAGCATGTTACCTTTTTTATTAGTTAAAAAATTATTTACTTAAACCAAGTTTAAAAAGCTAGAGGCAAGTTGTTGAGCACATGACGTGGGTTGAAGTCCAATATGGATATGCATCATCAATTAGAGAAAGAAAAACTATAGTGAATTTATTTCGAGAGAATATAATTTCGTTAATTTATTTTTACTTTTTTCTGCGCTTTCGTATTCAACCCGATTGATTTACTATGTGTTACGATTGTTGGAAAGTTCAATGCATATAACAATATGATTATGTTATATACGATAACCATAAGTTAGATACTTCAGGGATGATATTTAAGGATTATTATTCATTTAATTGACAAGTCCAATAAATTCATAGTTTTTGCAAGCTTACTAAAATCTTCATAAAGTTGATTATTTCGATTTGATTGACTAGTTTAATCAAATTCATAGCCTATAAGTCTTTTTTATTTGGATTCGTGTTAGGTCTAGTTTTATCACTTTTACTGAATTATTGATAATAACTGCACATTTACTATATAGGCACGGTGATTAATTGAAACTAACATATTTTTTAAAAGAAGACACTTTAAACCGATTTACCCTAAATCATCCTCAATAGAGTAATTAGACCCTCAGGGAATATAGAAATATAAAAAATTATCATGTGTTAAATTAATTTTTGGATTAACTCACACTTCAAAAATTAGCTTAAAGAAAGAAAAATTATCCAAGTCTTATAAATAGTCCGCCATCTCATTAACCACAGACTTTTACCCTTTTTTTTAACAGCATGATTACTAGGATGACATTCCTTTCTATCCTAATTACCCAAATTGAATCAAGCATTATCAGCATCCACTACACACCTAAATGGAAGAGAAAAAAACAGAAGGTAGATTTCTATCTAAACTCTCAGTGTTCATTCTTTAATTCGCTATAGTAAAAATAGCTTTTATCGCTAAGAAGTATACATATTAATAAAGAGTATTACATTATTATTGTTATTAGTTACTAATTATTATTGAATTTAATATCGCTATAAGCTTCAAGGACATTTATAAAGAATGTTAATTACCCCTAAAATATATATTTAGCATCAATTAAATTATTATCATTAGTTAATTATCGCTAAAAATTATTTTTATGTAGTGATGACCTAACTATGAGTAATTAGAGAATTTTCACTAGATAAAATGGGGTCCCCTATTAGCTGTAAAGAACTCAAAAACAACTCATGAACCACACACAAGTCCACAATGGTTGCATTAGCCGATCGACTTTTCTCCTACCTATGCTTCAACGAAACTACTTACGTAAAATATCGTACTACCAAAGCAAAAAAAAAAACCTATTTATACCCCCATTTCACTTATGAAACTTACTCATTATTAATTTCTAATGAAAATAATGGATACCAAAGAAGCTCAAAAAAACCATTTTTCATCAATATTAACTAGATTTCATGCTGGTTATTTTAGAATAAGCCTTGCTTTATGTAGCCAAGCATTACTATGGAAAACATTAAGTGAGCCATCGGACGATATTCATAAAATTCGAAATATTTTTCGAATGCTTCCTTCTACCGCTTTCATTCTTCTATGGTCTTTAGCTTTATTCGCGTTAATATCACTCTCTTTACTATATTTTCTTCGCGTTTTATTTCATTTTGACATGGTTAAACGCGAATTCTTGCACCATGTTGGTGTAAATTACCTTTACGCCCCTTGGATATCGTGGCTTATGTTGCTACAAGCAACCCCATTCTTCAAACATGAAGGGGTTTGTTTTCTTATACTTTGGTGGATATTTATTGTACCAATATTGGCATTAGATATTAAGATATATGGACAATGGATTACAAAGGGGAAGCGTTTTCTATCAGGAGTCGCGAATCCTACTAGTCAATTATCGGTTATTGGTAATTTGGTAGGAGCAAGGGCAGCTGCTGAAATGGGATGGAATGAGAGTGCACTATTGTTGTTTGCAATTGGAATGTCACATTATTTAGTGTTATTTGTGACACTTTATCAAAGGTTACCAGGAAGTAGTTCAATTCCAGCTATGTTAAGGCCAGTATTCTTCTTGTTTTTAGCTGCTCCTAGCATGGCTAGTTTGGCATGGGATTCTATTTATGGAAAATTTGATTCTTCATCCAAGATGCTATTCTTCCTCTCCATTTTCCTCTTCCTTTCACTGGTGAGCATTTTAAAAGTACCCTCATTACAACATGTCATGATATTTATAAAGCATAAAAGTAAGAGTTTAAGTTATATATACGGACAATATAAACAACTTTTTACATCGGTGTTTCTTTTATCTATTATAATAACTTGTTTTATTTTTAAGGTTATAAACTTCACATCCTATAAGAAACCTATTTGTAAATATATTCTTTAGATGAACTGATAGTGTAAAATACAGTGTAATTAACAAGGATAAATTGCGCAAGAAAATTAAGAAAAAAGTGAGTTTTTTTTAATTTTATAATGTTAAATGAGTCTTGATGTTAGAATTAAAGAATTATTACTTTTAGACATACTAAATAGAAAGTAAATAATATAAAATATAAAACAAATCAAATATTTTTAAAAATTTTGTTGTTGATGTTTGAACTAACTAGAATGGAAAGAATATTTGTTTATTCCTTCTTCTATATTAGTAGGAATATTTTATTTTTTTGTATGTTTCTTTGAAAGAAGAAAAGAAAAAAGTGAAGATAAAGAAAAAAAAGAGAATGATGTGGACCGTCTAAATTGACCTTATAAGTATTCGAGTACTAGTTGGCTTTTGCATTTGCAAGATTTTGTATTTGTCATTTTCTCCATTGTACGGCATGATGTTGTTGCCTACCAACAGTTCAATTCATAACCGTCACCGTCATCTTAAATACACTATGTGTCCCTTTTTGTCAACCTAATGTACCACTAAGATTTAAGACTTGTCTACTTGGCTAACGGCGCATCTATAATGCCGTGCGCGGAAATTCAGTAACTTTTGTATAGATATTGTATTTATATTGAAAAATTTATTGGAGTATATATTAAAAAATTTAATCGTAACAAAGTAAGTATTTGATCCAGCCGTAGAAACGAAACTTGCTTTAAGTGTTGTTGTCCTCATCCTTAGTGAGGGTTTGATTTTCCTTAGGTTAGAGACGGAGTCAGGATTTTGAATTTTAGAATGATAATTTCAAATATTAATAACTAGTTTCTGAACTTAATAGTTATATATATATACACTTATTTTCTAGATTTCTTTATACATATATATTACTATTTGAGCAAAAACTATTGAGTTCGATCGATCTTGTATGGACTTTTGGCTCCACTCCTACTTTGGGCATTTATAATAAAGATTTGTGAAAAATAGAGTTGAGATATATAGCTGAAAACTCATAAACTTTAAATCTTGAATCTGCTTCTATACGGAAGTAATGTATTCTATTTATGAATATATGATGACTAAAAGTATCGTTTCCTAACTTGTTGAAAATGTACGTACGCAGGTATCAAGACCAGACTTATTTAAGAGATCAATGAGGAAATTTAATGTATCATGGTGGGCATATTCTTTTCCCTTAACAATTATGGCAATGGCATCAACTAAATATGCTCAAGAAATGAAGAATACTGCTTCACACATATTAATGTTGTTTTTGTCTGCACTATCAGTCATAGTATCACTTGTCTTAATGATTTTTACTGCCTTAAATTCCAATTCACTTTTACCTTGTGATGCTGATGATTCAATGCACTGCATTAGTATTAATCAACGCTCCTCAATTGTATAATTGTAGTAATTATTTAATTAATTTATTTATTTTCGAATACTTAGAACAACCTACGTATGTAAAATTAGTAAAGGAATTGTACTAGTTAGGCTGTCATCAATGACTTTTGTATGTATTTGTGATGATCAAAGATGGAAATAATACCTAAATTGTTTTAATTAAACGCCTACTTAATTTATCTGGGTTTGGTTTATGCGACGTTTTATTAAATATATTTAACATTTTTATTAACTTTCAATTTCATCATGCATGTGTTTACCTTTTTATATTCATAATTTCAAATTCAGTACATGACATGAATATATATTTTCACACTTGTATTGGGTTATTATGTCTCTATGAATTTGTTTGAAACAAATTTTAAAGTGATATAAAATATATTGCACCGTAAATAAAATATGAAAGAAATATAATTTTATTGATAAATATTACGGGTACAAATCTGGCTATCTCTTAATTTTTCTCTCTTCCTAATATTCGTCAGTGATTCGAGTGACATATTTCTCAAAATAGGATGATTTGAACTTGATCTCCATGAAAGGATTTGTGAATCTTCTTGAGTTATCTGACTATCAAGAAGCGTTCGACATGTCTTAATCTCCTTATGAATATCTCAAGATTTTACGGGATATTAATTCGAGATGCCTCTTTAAGTAAATATATAAACCTTTATATAGACATGAACTAGCTAGAATTTAGATTTGAGTAGTCTCCAAGAACTCTAACTGATATTATATTTATTTTGTAGAGTCCACACTGTTATTAAAAATATCTTGTAGAATCCTATAAAATTTCGATGTTTAAGTACCAATGATTTTCAGAGATTTACACAGGAGGTAAGTTAGGAGAGCGATTGGGTCTTTAGACATCAACACTACATGTATGCCGATGTTGCAAGAGGTGACGTTGATCTCATCAAATCAAACTATATCATATAAAATGAGACGGAGGTACAACATTATAATACTAAGGCAGAATCTGGAGTTAAGATATAGCCTGAACACAGTTGGACTCAACTGAACATTCCTTAAAGTAGCTTGTCTTTTACTGCTCTATTTTTTGTTCTAGTATTACTACTTTTTCTCATTTGGTTGTTATAAGTAGCATAAAGATGAAAAAAGTAGCCACGCGCACAGTGAAAGCAACAATGTGGGGCATAATAAGATTAGGTCTTTGTGTACTTGCCCCTTAGCTTTGATATTTTGCTTATTTTCAACCATTCCCATTGATAGGGTTATGTAGTGGGAATACGACCACTTGGACCTTTTTACCACTTTTTGACTCAACTCAAGTTATAAAAACCTTTTAAAAGTTATTTGGTAGGATGCATTTGATATAGTTTACAAAAATATAGTACAATGTGATTTTAAAGATGAGATTTGAGAAAGAAAGTGGGTATACAATTTTATTTCTATTCTGTAAAAATAGAAAAACTATTTCTGATTGATTATCGGCTAAAAATATATCAAACTCAAATATATAAAAAAAAAAAATAGAGAAATGTGAAGAGCAATAGCAAACAATAAACAAGGTGTAAATGAAGCAAAACAAATAACGGGTAATAGTGAATTTAAATAATTACTAGTACGAAATTTTAGGCATAATACACAAATATAATCCTTAACTAATTGGCTTCAGCGCATAACGATGACCTTCAACTTTGGGAGTGCACAACTTAAACTTGTATTAAATTGAACAAGTAGACACACGTGTCCTATGTGATATGATACATGTAGGACGCCACGTAAGACACAAAATTTTCATGTAGGGTGTCATGTAGGGCGAATGTGTTTATTTGTTCAATTTTATATAAGTTTAAATGTCTGCTTGTGCATACCTAAAGTTAAATGTCATAGTTGTCAGTTGAAGCCAAGTTAAGGACCATGTTTATATATTATGCGTATAATTTAATTGCAAATTTAATAAAAATGGTAACTAGTAGTACTAGATTTTAGTATCATAATTCATATGTTTCCGAAATGATAATCACGGAAAAACCTTAGTATAATAACAATAACAAGCACTAATAAATAATTAATGGCCAAATTAAAAGGAATATAATTGTATCAAAAAGTGACAAATGAATAAGTCGAGTTGGATATGAGTTAATAAAAAATGAGCCCAGGTAAGAACTGATTCATTCCTTAAAAAAAAAACTCCAAATAAAATATCATAGAAGACTGACTATTCCTTTGGAAAAATATAATCTCTATGATATACTAGATAATTTATGGCCCGTGATTCGGGTTCAATATAATCTCAAATATTTTTTTGGAAAAATTACGTAAATTCACGACTTACGATATCATAATCTCTAAAATTTTCATCATTTAAAAGAATTACAAAAATTCTTTTTCGGATACATCCATATTAATCCCTCTCGGATATATCCATCCCTCTCAGATATATCCTTCCCATGAAGTAATGTATCATTTGTAATGTATCGGACAACCAAGGAATGTATTCGAGAGCAAAGAAAAATTTGAGATTTTTGTAATTGAAGAAACTTCTGGGATATGATGTAATTAGCCCTCAAATGTGTGAAATTTCTGTAGTTAATACTAATTTTTTTTTCCAGTAAACAACTTCAATATATTACTTAATAATTTGTTTCAAATGTTCACAAGACATAAATGCGTCGTTTACAACCCAAATTGAGAAAGTTGAATTCCAAGAAATTTTATGTAGCAAGGAAATAGAGAATTACGTTAGATTATGAGTTAAAACATTTCGTGTTCGAGGAACATATAGAATGTTGATATTTTTGAAAAAGTTCATCCATCTTCATATATTTTCGCGAGTGGTATCTATTTTTCACAATATGGTTGTTATCTTCTTTTTGTAATATTTGCACCATAAGCTTTGCATATGATAAAATAATAATCATTGATCAACCAATTCGTAAAGATCGATTCAAAATCTTTCATGCATCAGCTTAAGGGTAATTTGTTTGTAGTTTGCTTTGTCAATGAATTTTGTGATACATTTTATTATTGTCTTCGATAAATAGAAATACTTCTATTTATTTTTATTTTAAGGCAGAATGACTTGGGAGACCCTTGTACTTGGCTCCATTTGTAAGTTGGACCCTCCTACTTATCAATTTGTCAACTGAACCCCTAAACTCATCAGAACACAATATTTTAAACCCCTTTAATTTGACCATTGACCAAACTTATGTGACATTGATAATGTTGAGTTGGAAATTTACGTGATAACACGTGTTTGACAGCGAGTAAATAAGGTATTTTACATTAAAAATATTTAAATAAAAATAATAATTATCAAATTTTTTTAAGAAAAACCATCTTCCTCAACCATCCCTCTCCCACCCCACCCCCACCCCTCTCTCCTCCATTCCCAACCCCCTTTCTCTCTTCTTCTTCTTGGAATTTCATCTGCCACACTCACTCTCCTCCTCTTCATTCTCTCCTTCATCCACTTTCTTCTCAACCCACACTTCTCTTTCATTACAAATCAGCCGCCCACCCGAGTCTAAAAGTCTTTTAGATTTTAGCTTTTTAGTCTAAAAGTATTGAGATTATTATTTATTTTTTTAGGCTTCAAAAAAGAGGTCTAAGTATGGATTAACACAAAAAATAATGGTGGATATTAAAAAATTAAAACTCCATTGATAAGTTAGAGAAGACTTGAAAAATAACAAATGGATCTTGTGAATTTGTGAAATTGATTCAAAATTGTGATTGTGATTAGTTGGATTTGTGGTGGTGAACTTGTATTTGAATTTTCAAGTCAAATGGGGGAAAATCTCATCTATTTGACATGAATTTAGTGTTCAATTTGGAATAAATATGAAGAACATGCTTATTTGGAATATATATATATATTTTTAAAATGCTTATCTAAAATTTCCAAAAATTACAAAAGTGGCTTAATTGATTTTTTTAATTTTTAACATGTAATTTCTTACATGTCATTAAAAATGACATGGAAGTCCACGTGTAAGCAATTGTATTTCACACACACTAGTCAGATGAAAAAAGGGATTAAAATATTATGTTCTGATGAGTTTAGGGATTCAGTTGACAAATTGATAAGTAGGAGGGTCCAACTTACAAACGGAGTACTCAAGTACATGGGTCTCCCAGGTCATTCCGCCTTATTTTAATATTGAAAGTATTTATTAGAAAATTGATCTCTAACTCCACAACAATAAAATCAATCATGAAAACAACTTTATTTCTATATACAATTATCTTAATGTTAAATTCTAAATTATATTAATAATTTTTTGGCGGAATGACCTGGGAAACCCCTGTACTTGACTCCATTTGTCAGTTGAACCCTTCTACTCATTACTTTGCCAAATGAATACTTAAACTCAATGAAACTCTATTTTTGGAACTCCTCTGACCATTGACCAAACTTATGTGTCATTAAATTGACTGAGTTGGACAACTACGTGACTACACGCGTTTTGTAGCAAGTGATTACAATATTTCTATTATTAAAATATTAAATTTAACACAAGAAAACAATAGTAATATTTATTTTATTTTTAAAAAAACTCAAATTATCTCACCTTCTTCTTCAGCCCCACCCATCCCTTCTCTCTCCATCTTCAGTCCCCATCCCACCCCTTCTCTTTTCTTCTTCTTCTTCTTCAGATGAGTACTCACCCACTCATCCATCATTCTTTCTTTGTTTTCAACACCCATCTCATTCTATTTTTTTCATTGTCTTTTTCAATAAACAGTACCCTTCACAACTGTCACCATTACCATAAAACAATATTAAAAAGTTACCGAAACATGTAGCTAATCCATTTTCATTTTTATGTTCTTATATAAAATTTTCAAGATCTATTATATTTCTTAGATTATTCACAAACCAGTTTTTTTTAATTCAAAATTTCTATGATATTTGAGTTTATCGATTCAAAATAAATGGAACATATCCTCAAGTAAACCTAATGGCTAATGAATTTTTGTGTTTCATTTTTTTTTTTGGGATAGTGCAATTTTTTTCAGGGATGAGGAGTGGAAATGGAGAAGACGATGAAGTGGGGAATTGGGGGGAGAGGAATTGCACCTTTTTAAAAATATTATTTATCTTTTTTAATAATAAATTTTTGATGTGTCATTAAATATTTAAAAAAGTTATGACGTGTCACTATAAAAAATGGCGTGGAGTTCCACGTGTAGCTGCGTGTATCACACTTCCACAGATTATGTGAGAAAAGGGTTTAAAATATTGTGTTTCGTGGAGTTTAAGTGTTTATTTGGCAAACTGATGAGTAGGTGGATCCAACTGACAAACAGAGCCAAGTACAAGGGTCTCTCAGGTCATTCGGCCTAATTTTTTTATACTGCACTCTAAATATCATGCCGTAAAAGAAAACTCTAAATCTTACCCCCACAAAATAACCAATATACTTGTTTTTCTTTTTCATGTTATTTTTCCCTAAAAAAATTTTAATTTTTTTTTTATTCCCCTATATTTCTCAACAAAGTCCTTTTCTATTGACATTGTCTTTTGTTGTTCTTCTTTATTTTTTTACTCCTCAATTTTTGAAGTTTGTATTTTAATATTTCTTAGAATTTGAATTTTAAACTTTTTTTTTTTTCAAATCCTCTCTGTTAAATAGTTTATCATATTTGATATTAAGAAAATATCCTATATAGAAATGAATAATTAATATTTTTTAATATTTCGAGGAATACATTATCAAATTATTAATTTCTTGATAGTCAAACATTGTTCATTCTTTTAGTCACGAAATATGATATTTTCTTCAAATTAATTAAAACATATTGATACATCATTTTAAAGACTATTTTAATAATCAAGATACAAATTTTAGTAATTATCATATTATGTACCAAAACATTAAAAATATGTTTACATAATAATTCTTAAAATGATTTTTAAGAACAAATATTAACTATTCAAACACATTTTATTTAAATTAGTTCAAAATTTTCTTTCTAAAACATGTCAAAACAAGTTTAGCATTTGTTATTATTTGTTATTCATTTTAACACAATTACAAAAATATCTTTCTGAGACCATAACAAAAGTAAAGACATATACAAATTTATCTAGATTTTCATTTTGACCATTAATTATACAATTATTATTTTATCCTTAAATGATATTAAAATTACCAAAATGTCATCGATCATCCTTCCCATGGCTCCTCTAATAATAGAAATACTTATATGATTTACATTATCATATACTGACTCTCTGACAGACTATTATATAGTATTTCTTTATTTCTTAAAAATATACAAGTAAATTTTATATGATGCTCATATGATATATATTATATACTTACAATTTACCTGATATAATTATGAGGTTAGTAGGATTAGAATACATGACCTCAAATTTAATTAACAATATCTTAGTTACTACAGTAAATTTTTAACTTGTGTCAAGAGGTGTTAATAATATATATATAATATATATATAAACTAAAATTTGACCTCTATATACAATGTAATTTTCCAACGAAGAAGTGTCGCTTGACACCCTTGGATAAGGGTGAGTCCTATCCTGATTATAAGTCATATGATATCATTTACTAATAAGATACAATAGAGGATTGATTCACTCCTTCGAAAAGAAGGCTTAGTCTTCTTTGATACCCACATATTCTATATCATATATTGATACAGTATCGTAGATGATTAATTATTCCTTCAAAAATACTTTTTATTCGATATAACATCATGACAAGGTATCATAAATGACTGATTTATATGTTTAGAAAATGATTATCTATTACATTCGCATGATATATAGGAGTATCATTTACTGACAATATATTATAAAGGACATGTTCATCTCTCAAAATAATTTATTTTAATTTAAAAAAGTACAAGAAATAGAGTTCTGATTTAATTTTGATATTTTAGTTTATATTATTTTCGAATAATTTAATTTGTAAATTAATTTATGAAAAAATGAGTCAATTTGGATGTAATTTTTTTCATTTTACTTTTTTAATAAAAATATATTGTTATTAATTTAAATGTTAATATCTACGTTAATAATCTACTTTTTATGATCTAATTATTTATTTATTTTTATATTTTATTAATTTAAAATAAATTATTTATATTTTTATCTGTATATATTATTTTTATCTTTAAAATGAAAAAACAAGAGAAAGAAACAAAAAAGAGAAAAAAAAATAAAAAAAAAGAAAAAGAAAAAGGAAATTAGGAGAAAAAGGGACAAAAAGAGAGAAAAGCTAGACAAAGTTTGACGCCGCAATTCAAGGGATTTGTTTATGTGAAGACATTTAGTGGACGATAATTTTTTTTGTAAGTTATCGCAAATATTAGATGATAATCTTATGTCTTATTTATAAAATTTGAGTAAACATAATTAGAACATAGAAGACATTTTTCAATGGTTGTATAATATTTTTAATATAAAGGACAAAATCTAAATGGTGGCTCAAAAAAAGAAATATTTCTTTTCATCATGTATACTATAATTGAGTAACAGTTACTATATATAATTTTCGTTTTAGTATTTATGAGTTCAACAAAAAAGTATTGTTGCTCTTTCTATTCTACTATATTAGAAGTATCAGTTTAGTGGTGGTATCGACGTGTGTATTTATTATGTCTACTGTCTGTTGTTCTGACTCGACTTAGTTTGAATATTGATAATTTTGCATTGTGGCTTTATATGAAACTCAATGTCTTTTTTTCTTTGTTATTAGAACTTAGAAGAGAAATTACAGAGCATGGGAATGAAATAACCCAAATTATAGGTGAAAAAAAAGGCAAATAATTAAGGTTTAATTTTTATATTTTTTATGGTTCTACACTTCTACTTTGATTGCAGTACCAAGAATAGAACAACTTTCACGTATAGAAAATAGAGGAACTTTCACATATAACAAACATAAAAACCATATTTGTATGTTATAGCTATAGTTTGCATAATTGCGCTTTATAACAAATTTTATGTTTGCTATGGAACTTTTGATTTGTATAATTCGCTAGATACATCCAATTTTATACAAGTTGTTCAGTTTTGTATAAATTAATTTATACATTGTAATTTGTATAATAAGATCTGTATTTGTATAATTATAAGTGTATAGGATGAAAATATATGTATTTGTATTTGTATATACATTTTTCTCTCGCTTTATACAAACAAAAACACATTTTATACATTTGTATACCGAATGTGTAATTGTATACCGAAAATGGCTAATTGTATACCGAACCAGATGGTAAAAAAATGGGATGTTTGCTGTGAATTACAAATAAAATAAACTATGGTTATAACATTTAATTTGAATTAATAATTTGCTATTTCATACAATTTTTTCAAGAAAGATGCAATATTTTAACACCTATAATTCTTGGATCCAACATGACTTCCTATGAATGTAATAATTTTCTCAATCAAAGTGAATATTGTTGTGAAGTAAATGTTAATTGGTAAAGGTGTCATGACTAATTACTTTAGATATTGAAATATTTTCTCAAATATATAATTCCTTGATGAGAGTTCTCTAATTTGGCATAATTAGGTAATAAGTGACATATTTCAGAAATACTTTTATGGAGGAAAAAGTGCAAGTAATAGAATTAAATATTTTTTTCATTCTTCTAGAATGATCTTAAATTAAATAATTAGTACTATTGTTCTGTAAGTGCACAATAGCATATTTTCTTTGGCTCTCAATGGTATACTTTAAATCATTTTAGCAACAATTAACAAAGACGAAAAGAAAGAGAAACCTGTAAATATATTTTTTGGGAAAAATCTGTTTGTAATCTCACCAGTGGCGGTTCAAGCTAATTAGTGGCCTAAAGCCAAAAATAAATTGGAGGCCTAAATTTTAATTATTTTTTTTATATTTGAGATTCAAATTATTTCTTTCTTTTTAATAAAAAAAGTTTTATTTTTTTGTGGTCTTAAACTAAAGATATATATATATATATATACCAAAACATTTTTTAATCTTGTGGTCTTAAACACATCACGTGGAAGTTAAATTTAAAAATTGATCTATTTAAAAGAAATATTCTTTAATGTTTCGAAACAAACTAAAAAAAGGACAAAGAAATTAAAAATATATTATATTTCTTTTTGTTAAAAAAGGACTGTAATAATTTTATTATTAGTAAAAAAATAGTAGGCCTTCGATTTTAAGGCAGGCATTGAGCCACCCTGGAGTCAAACAAATACTAATTTTTTACTGTAATTCTTAAATATTTTTTGTGATATGAAATGAGAAAATATAGAACTGTATTGTTTTCATATACTTTTAGTACTAGATTTAATTCTCAGCAGATGAATAAGTCAAATTAAATTTAAATAAACAATATAATAGGTCGTATCAATTTGGGATGGAGTATCGGCTTTAATGTGCAACATTCCGTATCCGAGCAACTTTCATTTGATACATGATGTTATTAAGGAAAACACTGAGCTAATCTTTTGAGCATCCTGTGCTTCTTGTTTTTTATCCTTCTTCCACTTGTCTCCGCCGTTTGATTTTTGGAAGAGTCAGAATAATAATCGTAAGTCAACAACCTTTTTTAGAGCTGAGGTACGTAATGTCACTGTATTTTCACTCTTTGATATAGTTTTTGTGTATTGACACATAAAAGCTTTTCTCTACTGATATTTCTGTGCTGATAATTAAGCTCAATAAAGAGGGAGAAATGGTGAAGAGCAAAGATGCGACCACTTGTTTTTCATGATTTTAGCCAAATTATTGCAAAAAACAAGATTTATCTTTGAGAGTCATATCAACCAAAATTTCTTGAGATTCGTGTTTTAACTATTTCATATTAGAGTCCCAAGTGTTAGGATGGTGAATAGAGCTCAGAGACCTTTTTTCCTTTCCCTTCAATAGGGAGTTTCTATTTTATAATTTTTTTTTTTTTTTTTTGAGTTGGGCTTGAGATCTGGCAGAGAATGCTATCTGCATGAAACTTCAAAAGACTCATGTATAGCCTGAAAGGAAACTAAAAATATACTGGTGCAGCTTTGGTTTCTGCATTAGCGGCATTTCTTTTGTATCTATTTTATAAATGATTTTTTCCTTAATATCTATTTTATAAATGATTTTTTCAAATACCTTTTTTTAATTATTATTTTTAAGCAAGATTTTATCAATTCAACATTGAAAAATATCATTTTATTGAGACAATTATTATATGAATCAATAAGATAGTTCTATAAGTAATAAGTTGATAAATTTTAAATAAAGATAAGAGTTAGAATCATAGAATCTGATTCAAAAAGTTGATAACTTGATATACCCTACTTTAATATGAAAAGTTACGGAGAAATAAAAGAATATTTCTAATTTACTTTGTTCAACACTTTTCGGCTATTAATTCATATTTTTGACAGAATATTACTCTAACTATCAAAGATTTGAAGAAATAGAGTGCAGAAGGAGTTAAAAAGGATATATATATATATATACACACTTTTTTTCATGAAAAAATTAAAAATGATTTTTTAAAATAGAAATTTGAGGCCCCCAATTTGCATTGGCCTAAAAATTCATAGTCAAGAGCCGGCCCTGAATCTCACTAGCATGATTTTCTAAATTAGAGTTGTTTTGTAAATTAGAGTTACATACGCACACAACGAAATTCAAGTTGTTGAGCCCGTGCTAGCACGTGCTGTCGCTCATCTAATATAAATGGATATGCAGAGAGGAAATAGAAAGGGGAGATGTAAGTGGTGTTTATAAAGATGAAATATGCTTATACTTTTTCCAAAATTAACTTGAAAGACGTATCATTTATTTTGTGTTTGTTGATTCAATTAAAGTATGGAAGCAAAGGACAAAATAAAAGAATTTTATTTTTTTGTTCTGGTTTAAAGGAGAATATTACAAATATTTATCATGTGATTACAAATAGAGTTACTAGAATCAATATTATGTTGTTTCAAAATGCATTCCAGTCTATTACTCTGATATAATGCATAAACGAGTTTCATTGTTGATTACACTCATATTTGGATTGACTTAAAAGTTGGTCAAACCTATTTTAAGGTCATTTTTGGTTTTTGAGGATTGATTTAAAAGTTGGTCAAACCTATTTTAAGGTCATTTTTGGTTTTTGAGAGTGTCTGACAAAGTTAAAAATAACTTGAAAACTAAAAGTAGAATTCTCCCTATTTTTTATTTTTGACTTAAAAATCATTTAAAGTTTGACTTTTTATTTTTTTTACTTAAAAACTACTTTTTTCGGTCAATCCAAATGGGCTCTTAGAAATGAGTTCTCAAGTCCAAACACACTCAAACATCTATGTTTCCGATATTCATAATTTGAGATTTTTGAACTAAACTTTTCAAGTACTTACTCAACGAATGCTATCCATATTTTCTTCTAAATCTCGAGTTACACACCAACCCAAGGTTAGAGTGAGATTATTATTTATTATTACACAGAATCTCAACTTCAAAATTCAATCAACCATTCAAAATTTTCACATAAGATTTTAATTTGATTGAAAATGATAAAACAATAAAAGAATTTTTTTGACACCTTCTTCTCATCCTTTTTTTGGTATGAAAATATTTTTTGGTATTATAGTGGTGAAATAATTGTATTTCGTCAGCATGTCACATGTATTAACATTATATACGTGATATGCATATGAGTTATGACATACATACATGAGACAACATAAAATTATGGCATAATACATAAACATAAACATGACTCTTAACTTAGTTTCAGTTGGCAACTATAACCTTTAACTTTGGGTGTGCACAAGTAGACTTAAACTTGTATAAAATTGAACAAATAGACACATTCATCCTACATGACAATTTTGTGTCCTACGTTGCGTCCTACATGTATTATGCTACGTAGGACACGTGTATCTACTTGTTACATTTTATACAAGTTTAAGTGTCTACTTGTGCAATCCTAAAGTTGGAGGATATAGTTATCAGTTGAAGCCAAGTTAAGGATCATGTTTATGTATTATGCCTAAAATTAATTATGTACAATGTATGTCAAGTGTATATATGTCCCAGTAGTGATTATGGTTGTCTAGTGGCGGTAGAGTGACTATTTTGTGTATGTCATCTAATGTATATCATGTATATCCATATTATATACATGACATACATGTAACTTACATAGATACAATAATATACAATACATATATCAAGTTATTTCTAACTTGCTCTTGAAAATTTCGTCGATGTTCATAGAACTAGAGTTTCTAGAATTTATATACGTTTATCCTAGCTATTTGTATACGATTTATAAAAATTCATAATAAATTACCCTGTTTGTATATTGGCAAGTGAAATATACAAACAAAGTTCTAAAAAATTTCTAAATGTATAAAGACCGAATTTATATATACTTACCTTGTTTGTGTATTTGCAAGAGAAATATACAAACGGCAAAGCGAAATATACAAACCGCAGCCTCCATAACAAACATAACTATGACTATGGAGCGTGATAAGAGCTTATGCCTTTTGGTGTTTTGATGATCTCCTCACAAGTGCAGGGACCTGGTCCTCTGCAGAGTATGAATACTCGTCCAGCTGTCAAAGTGCGGTACAACTGTAAAAGATGTCTGCGTCAGAGGCTGCAGAGTACTTCACCAATCAGAAGCAAAGATGTTGCTTGTACGTTTGGTAATAACTTTTCATGGTTTATATCAAACATTATACAACAATATTACTCATTCATTCAAAGAGAAAAATATCATTTTCAAGCTTCAAGAACAGCAAAGGGATCTGATCGATTACTTCAAGAGCTTCAAGAACAACAAGGGA
Organism: Solanum bukasovii; assembly: GCA_029582585.1. Lineage (NCBI taxonomy): Eukaryota > Viridiplantae > Streptophyta > Magnoliopsida > Solanales > Solanaceae > Solanum > Solanum bukasovii. The sequence goes on from JAJOOI010019565.1 coordinate 17,583, forward strand.
TCTGATCGATTACTTCAAAAGCTTCTTGTACCAGCTGTTACTTTGTTTGCTTGTAATAGTGCTTACATTGTAGGACTCGTTTTGTGAAAGAAACGTTTCAAACTTGTTTGAATCATTGGAAGAACTAGGTTAAGGGTAACTTAGGTTCTCACTCTAAAAGTCTATATTAATCGGTTAGGATTAGTATAGTGGGCGGTGTTGTATCCGCTTAGCAAAGTCTAAGTTATCTAAGGGTGATAGCTTAGTGGGCAGTGTTGTATCTGCTCTGGCTCATCTAAGTAATAGGAGGCATTGCTTAGAGTTGGGATTAGTAGGCTAATCTCGGTTTGTAAACTTGCTTTTACTTTTGCTTGGAAAAGATTAGTGAAAGAAGTTTGAAAAGTCCTGGCAGGCCAGGTCGTGGTTTTACTCCCTTGAGCAAGGAGGTTT
>JAJOOI010019566.1:0-43912 GCA_029582585.1 Solanum bukasovii
TCACGGACGTCCATGTAAATATTTGCAGAAAATGACATCAGAATTCTGGGTCATTAATATATCTCGTTGACTATAGCACACAAAAATCAGCAAATTGGGGGGTTTACCTGCTTCGGGGTTCGTTTGACCTTGAAAATAGGTTGTTTTGGCCATGGTGAACAACTGGCTCCATATATAAGGTCCTAACGGAGGACCATGTAAATTTTTGTCAAAAATGACATCGGAATTCTAGGTCACAGATAAATCTCGTCGACAATTGGACACGAAAATCAGTAAATTTAGGGGTTTACTAGCTCCGGGGATCGTTTGACCTTGAAAATGGACCGTTTTGGCCATGGTGACCAACTGGCTGTATAGCTAAAGTCTTAACGGAGGACTATCTAAATTTTTGGCAAAAATGATGTTGTAATTCCGAGTCAGAAATAAATATCATGGACTATAGCACTCAAAAATCGATAAAATGGGGGGTTTACTTGCTCCGGGGATCGTTTGACCTTGAAAATGGGTCGTTTTGGCCGTAGTGACAGCCTTGCTCCATAGATAAGGTCTTAACGGTGGTCCATGAAAAAATTTAAAGAAAATAACATCAGGATTCCGGGTCAACAATAAATCTCGTGGACTATATAGCATTGGAAAATTTGCAAAATGGGGGATTTACCTACTCCGGGGTTCGTTTCACCTTGAAAATGGGTCTGTTTGGCCGTGGTGACCAATTCTCTCCATAGATATGTTATTAACTGAGGTCCAAGTAAATTTTTGACGAAAATGACAATTTAATTCTAGGTTACCAAAAAATACCGTGGATTATAGCACATGAAAATCAGCTAAATAGGTGTTTTACCTGCTTCGGGGTTCGTTTGACCTTGAAAATAGGCTGTTTTGGCTATAATGACCATCTAGCTCTATAGCTAAGGTCTTAACGGAGGTCCATGTAAATATTTGGCAAAAATGATGTTGGAATTTTGGGTCGTATATAAATCTCGTGGACTATAGCAAATGAAAATTGGCAAAATGGGTAGTTGACTAGCTTCGGGGCTCGTTTGATCTCAAAATTGGGCTATTTTGGTAGTAGTGACAACCTGTCTCCATAGATAAGGTCTTAATGGCGATCCATGTAAATATTTACAGAAAATGATGTCGGAATTCCGGGTCAACAATATATCTCGTGGACTATATAGCACCTGAAAATCGGCAAAAATGGGGGGTTTACCTGCTCCGGGGTTCGTTTGCCTTAAAATGGGCCATTTTGGCCGTGTTGACTAACTGGCTCCATAGCTAAGGTTTTAACGGAGGTCCATGTAAATTTTTGGCGGAAATAATGTTGGAATTCCGGGTCACAAATAAATATCATGGACTATAGCACTCGAAAAATGGCAAAATGGGGGGTTTACTTTCTTCGAGGATCGTTTGACATTGAAAATGGGTCGTTTTGGCTGTGGTGACAGCCTTGCTCCATAGCTAACCTCTTAACGGTAGTCCATGCAAAAATTTAAAGAAAGTAATATTAGAATTCTGGGTCAACAATATCTCTTGTGGACTATATAGCACCTAAAAATCGGCAAAAATAGGGGGCTTACCTGCTCCGGGGTTCGTTTGCCTTAAAAGGGGCCAATTTGGCCGTGTTGACTATAGCACTCGAAAATCAACAAAATGGGTGGTTTACTTCCTCCGGGGATCGTTTGACCTTGAAAATGGGTCGTTTTGGCCGTGGTGACAGCCTTGCTCCAAAGCTAAGGTCTTAACGGTGGTCCATGCAAAAATTTAAAGAAAATAACATCGGGATTCCGGGTTAACAATAAATCTCGTGGACTATATAAAATGATGCTGAAATTTCGGGTCGTATATAAATCTCGTTGACTATAACAAACGAAAATTGGCAAAATGGGTAGTTTACTAGCTCCGGGGATCGTTTGATCTCGAAATTGGGCTATTTTGGCCGTAGTGACAACCTGGCTCCATAGATAAGGTCTTAATAGTGATCCATGTAAATAATTACAGAAAATGATGTTGGAATTCCGGGTCAACAATATATCTCGTGGACTATATAGCACCTGAAAATCTGAAAAAATGAGGGGTTTACCTGCTCCGGGGTTCGTTTGCTTTAAAATGGGACATTTTAACCGTGTTGACCAACTGGCTCCATAGCTAAGGTTTTAACGGAGGTCCATGTAAATTTTTGGTGGAAAAGATGTTGGAATTCCGGGTCACAAATAAATATCATGGACTATAGCACTCGAAATTCGGCAAAATGGGGGATTTACTTCCTCCGGGGATCGTTTGACCTTGAAAATGGGTCGTTTTGGCCGTGGAGACAGCCTTGCTCCATAGCTAAGGTGTTAACGGTGGTCCATGCAAAAATTTAAAGAAAATAACATTGGGATTTTGGGTCGACAATAAATCTCGTGGACTATATAGCATTGGAAAATTTGCAAAATGGGGGATTTACCTACTCCGGGGTTCGTTTCACCTTGAAAATGGGTCTGTTTGGCCGTGGTGACCAACTCGCTATATAGATATGGTATTAACGGAGGTCCAAGTAAATTTTTGATGAAAATGACATATTAATTATAGGTAACCAAAAAAATCCCGTGGATTATAGCACATAAAAATCGGCAAAATGGGGGGTTTACTTGCTTCGGGGTTCGTTTGACCTTGAAAATAGGCCATTTTGGCCGCGGTGACCATCTGGCTCTATAGCTAAGCTCTTAACGGAGGTCCATGTAAATATTTGGCAAAAATGATGCTGGAATTTCGGGTCGTATATAAATATCGAGGACTATAACAAACCAAAATTGTCAAAATGGGTAGTTTACTTGTTCCGGGGTTCATTTGATCTCGAAATTGGGCTATTTTGGCCGTAGTGGCAATCTGGCTCCATAGATAAGGTCTTAATGGCGATCCATGTAAATACTTACAAAAAATGATGTCGGAATTCCGGGTCAACAATATATCTCGTGGACTATATAGCACCTGAAAATCGGCAAAAATTGGGGGTTTACCTGCTCCGAGGTTCGTTTACCTAAAATGGGCTATTTTGGCCGTATTGACCAACTGTCTCCATAGCTTAGGTTTTAACGGAGGTCCATGTAAATTTTTGATGGAAATGATGTTGGAATTCCGAGTCACAAATAAATATCATGGACTATAGCACTCGAAAATCAGCCAAATGGGGGGTTTACTTCCTCCGGGGATTGTTTGACCTTGAAAATGGGTCGTTTTGGCCGTGGTGACAGCCTTGCTCAATAGTTAAGCTTTTAACGGTGGTCCACGCAAAAATTTAAAGAAACTAACAGCGGGATTCCGGGTCAACAATAAATCTCGTGCCCTATATGGCATTGGAGAATTTGCAAAATAGGGCATTTACCTACTCCGGGGTTCGTTTCACCTTGAAAATAGGTCTGTTTGGCCGTGGTGACCAACTCGCTATATAGATATGGTATTAACGGAGGTCCAAGTAAATTTTGGATGAAAATGACATATTAATTCTAGGTGACCAAAAAATCCCGTGGATTATAGCATATGAAAATTGGCAAAATGGGGGTTTCCCTTCTTCGGGGTTCGTTTGACGTTGAAAATAGGCCGTTTTGGCCGTGGTGACCATCTGGCTTTATAGCTAAGGTCTTAACGGAGGTCCATGTAAATATTTGGCAAAAATGATTCTGGAATTTCGGGTCGTATATAAATCTCGTGGACTATAACAAACGAAAATTTGCAAAATGGGTAGTTCACTAGCTCCGGGGCTCGTTTGAACTCGAAATTGGGCTATTTTGGTTGTAGTGAAAACCTGGCTCCATAGATAAGGTCTTAATGGCGATGCATGTAAATATTTACATAAAATGATGTCGGAATTCCGGGTCAACAATATATCTCGTGGACAATATAGCACCTGAAAATCAGCAAAAATGGGTGGTTTACCTGCTTCGGGGTTCGTTTGCTTTAAAATGGGCGATTTTGGCCGTGTTCAACAACTGGCTCCATAGCTAAGGTTTTAACGGAGGTCCATGTAAATTTTTGGTCGAAATGATGTTGGAATTCCGGGTCACAAATAAATATCATGGACTATAGCACTCGAAATTCGGCAAAATGGGGGGTTAACATCCTCCGGGGATCGTTTGGCCTTGAAAATGGGTCGTTTTGTCGTGGTGACAGCCTTGCTCAATAGCTAAGGTCTCAACGGTGGTCCAAACAAAAATTTTAAAAAAATAAGATCGGGATTCCGGGTCAATAATAAATCTCGTGGACTATATAGTGTTGGAAAATTTGCAATATGGGGGATTTACCTACTCCGGGGTTCGTTTCACTATGAAAATTAGTCTGTTTGGCCGTGGTGACCAACTCGCTCCATAGATATGGTATTATCGGAGGTCCAAGTAAATTTTGACGAAAATGACATATTCATTCAAGGTTACAAAAAAATTTCGTGGATTATAGCACATGAAAATCGGCTTAATGGGGGTTTTACTTGCGTCGGGGTTCGTTTGAACTTGAAAATAGGCCGTTTTGGCCGTGGTGACTATCTGGCTCTATAGCTAAGGTCATAACGGAGGTCTATGTACATATTTGACAAAAATGATGCAGGAATTTCGGGTCGTATATAAATCTCGTGGACTATAACAAACGAAAATTGGCAAAATGGGTAGTTTACTAGCTCCGGGGTTCGTTTGATCTCGAATTTGGTCTATTCTGGCCGTAGTGACAACCTTGCTCCATAGATAAGGTTTTAATGGCGTTCCATATAAATATTTACAGAAAATGATGTCGGAATTCCGGGTCAATGATATATCTCGTGGACTATATAGCACCTGAAAATCCGCAAAAATGGGGGATTTACCTTCTCCGGGGTTTGTTTGCCTTAAAATTGGCCATTTTGGCCGTGTTGACCAACTGGCTCCATAGCTAAGGTTTTAACGGAGGTCCATGTAAATTTTTGTTGGAAATGATGTTGGAATTTCGGGTCACAAATAAATATCATGGACTATAGCACTTGAAAATTGGCAAAATGGGGGATTTACTTCCTCCGGGTATCGTTTGACGTTGAAAATGGATCGTTTTGGCCGTGGTGACAGCCTTGCTCCATAGCTAAGGTCTTACCGGTGGTCCATGCAAAAATTTAAAGAAAATAACCTCGGGATTCCGGGTCAAAAATAAATCTCGTGGACTATATAGCATTGGAAAATTTGCAAAATGGGGGATTTACCTACTCTGGGGTTCGTTTCACCTTGAAAATGGGTATGTTTGGCCGTGGTGACCAACTCGCTCCATAGATATAGTATTAACGGAGGTCCAAGTAAATTTTTGACAAAAATGACGTAGTAATTCAAGGCTACCAAAAAATCCCGTGGATTATAGCACATGAAAATCGGCAAAATGGGGGGTTTACCTGCTTCGGGGTTTGTTTGACCTTCAAAATAGGCCGTTTTGGCCGTGGTGACCATCTGGCTCTATAGCTAAGGTCTTAACGGAGGTTTATGTAAATATTTGGAAAAAATGATACTGGAATTTCGGGTCGTATATAAATCTCGTGGACTATAACAAACCAAAATTGGCAAAATGGGTAGTTTACTTGCTCTGGGATCGTTTGATCTTGAAATTGGGCTATTTTGGCCGTAGTGACAACCTGGCTCCATATATAAGGTTTTAATGGCGATCCATGTAAATATTTACTGAAAATGATGTCGGAATTCCGGGTCAACAATATATCTCGTGGACTATATAGCACCTGAAAATCGGCAAAAATGGGAGGTTTACTTGCTCAGGGGTTCGTTTGCCTTAAAATGGGCCATTTTGGCCATGTTGACCAACTGGCTCCATAGCTAAGGTTTTAACCGAGGTCCATGTAAATTTTTGGTGGAAATGACATAGGAATTCTGGGTGACTAAAAAATTCCATTGATTATAGCGCAGAAAAATCGGCAAAATGGGCGGTCTTCCTATTATGGGGATCCTTTGATCTAAAAAATGGGTTCTTTTGGCCGTGGTAATGAACTGGCTTCATAGAAAAGGTCTTTACGGAGGTCGAAGTAATTTTTTGACGAAAATGACATCGAAATTCCAGGTCACCAATAAATCTCGTGGACTATAGCACATGAAAATCTGCAAAATAGGGGGTTTACCTGCTGCGGGGATCGTTTGACCTTGAAAATAGTCTGTTTTGGCCATGGTGACCAATTGGATCCATAACTAAGGTCTTAACGAAGGTCCATGTAAATTTTTTACAAAAATGACGTCGAAATTCTGGGTCACCAATAAATCTCGTGGACTATACCACACGAAAATTGGCAAAATTGGAGGTTTACCTGCTCTGGGATAGGTTGACCTTCAAAATGGCCTGTTTTGGCTGTGATGACCAATTGGCTCCGTAGCTGAGGTCCTAACGGAGGTCTATATTAAGTTTTGGCGAAAATGACATCGTATTTCTGGGTCACCAATAAATCTCGTTGACAATAGTACATGAAAATCAGCAAAATGGGGGGTTTACTTGTTCCAGGGATAACTTTACCATTAAAATGGGCCGTTTTGGCCATGGTGACCTACTGTTTCCATAGCTTAATTATTAACTTAGGTCCATGTAAATTTTTGGCGAAAATGACGTCGGAATTCCGGGTTACCATTGAAGTTGTGGTCTATAGAACATGAAAATTGGCAAAATGGGCGGTTTTACTTCTCCGTGGCATTTTTGACTTTGAAAATGGGCCGTTTTGGCAACGGTGACCAACCTGGCTCGATAGCTAAGGTCTTAACGGACGTCCTTGTAAATATTTGCAGAAAATGACATCAGAATTCTGGGTCATTAATATATCTCGCTGACTATAGCACACGAAAATCAGCAAATTGGGGGGTTTACCAGTTTCGGGGTTCGTTTGACCTTGAAAATAGGTTGTTTTGGCCATGGTGAACAAATTGCTCCATAGATAAGGTCTTAACAGAGGTCGATGTAAATTTTTGGCAAAAATAACGTAGGAAATCTAGGTCACCGATAAATCTTGTCAACAATGGCACACGATAATTGGTAAATTTGGGGGTTTACTTGCTCCGAGGATCGTTTGACCTTGAAAATGGACCGTTTTGGCCATGGTGACCAACTGGCTCTATGGCTAAAGTCTTAACGGAGGACTATGTAAATTTTTGGCAAAAAAGATGTGGGAATTCCGGGTCACAAATAAATATCATGGACCATAGTACACGAAAATCGGCAAAATGGGGGTTTACTTGCTCCGGGGATCATTTGAACTTGAAAATGGGTCATTTTGGCCGTGGTGCCAGCCTTGCTCCATAGCTAAGGTCATAACGGTGGTCCATGCAAAAAATTAAAGAAAATAACATCGGGATTCCAGGTCAACAATAAATCTCGTGGACTATATAGCATTAGAAAATTTGCAAAATGGGGGATTTACCTACTCCGGAGTTCGTTTCACCTTGAAAATGGTTATGTTTGGCAGTGGTGACCAACTCGCTCCATAGATATAGTATTAACGGAGGTCCAAGTAAATTTTTGACAAAAATGACGTAGTAATTCAAGGTTACCAAAAAATCCCGTGGATTATAGCACATGAAAATCGGCAAAATGGGGGGTTTACCTGCTTCGGGGTTTGTTTGACCTTCAAAATAGGCCGTTTTGGCCGTGGTGACCATCTGGCTCTATAGCTAAGGTCTTAACGGAGGTGTATGTAAATATTTGGCAAAAATGATGCTGAAATTTCGGGTAGTATATAAATCTCGTGGACTATAACAAACCAAATTTGGCAAAATGGGTAATTAACTTGCTTCGGGGTTCGTTTGATCTTGAAATTGGGCCATTTTGGCCATAGTGACAACCTGGCTCCGTAGATAAGGTCATAATGGCGATCCATGTAAATATTTACAGAAAATGATGTCGGAATTCCGGGTCAACAATATAACTTGTGGACTACATAGCACCTGAAAATCGGCAAAAATGGGGGGTTTACCTGCTCCGGGGTTCGTTTGCCTTAAAATGGGCCTTTTTGGCCATGTTGACCAACTAGATATATAGCTAAGGTCTTAACGGAGGTCCATTTAAATTTTTGGTGGAAATGACATAGGAATTCTGGGTGACTAAAAAATTCCATTGACTATAGCATAGGAAAATCGATAAAATGGGGGTTTATCTATTATGGGGATCCTTTGACCTAAAAAATGGGTTGTTTTGGCCGTGGTAATGAACTGGCTTTATAGAAAAGGTCTTTACGGAGGTCCAAGTATTTTTTTGACGAAAATGACATCGAAATTCCAGGTCACCAATAAATCTCGTGGACTATAGGACATTAAAATCGGCAAAATAGGGGGTTTACCTGCTGCGGCGATCGTTTGACCTTGAAAATGGTCTGTTTTGGCCATGGTGACCAATTGGATTCATAACTTAGGTCTTAACGAATGTCCATGCACATTTTTCGCAAAAATGACGTCGAAATTCTGGGTTACCAATAAATCTCGTGGACTATACCACACGAAAATTGACAAAATTGGAGGTTTACCTGCTCTGGTATCGGTTGACCTACAAAATGTCCTGTTTTGGCTGTGATGACCAATTGGCTCCGTGGCTAAGGTCCTAACAGAGTTCCATATTAAATTTTGGCGAAAATGAAATCGTAATTCTGGGTCACCAATAAATCTCGTGGACAATAGTACATAAAAATCGGCAAAATGGAGGGTTTACTTGTTCCAAGGATTACTTCACCATGAAAATGGGCCGTTTTGGCCGTGGTGACCAACTGTTTCCATAGCTTAGTTCTTAACTGAGGTCCATGAAAATTTTTGGCGAAAATGACGTCGAAATTCTTGGTTACCATTAAAGCTGTGGTCTATAAAACATGAAAATCGGCAAAATGGGGGGTTTTACTTCTCCGTGGCTTGTTTGACCTTGAAAATGGGCCGTTTTGGCAATGTTGACCAACCTTGCTCCATAGCTAAGGTCTTAACGGACATCCATGTAAATATATGCAGAAAAGGATATCGAAATTCTGGGTCATAAATATATCTCGTGGACTATAGCACACGAAAATCAGCAAATTGGGGGGTTTACCTGCTTCGGGGTTCGTTTGACCTTGAAAATAGGTTGTTTTGGCCATGGTGAACAACTTGCTCCATAGATAAGGTCTTAACAGAGGTCGATGTAAATTTTTGGCAAAAATAACGTAGGAAATCTAGGTCACCGATAAATCTTGTCAACAATGGCACACGAAAATTGGTAAATTTGGGGGTTTACTTGCTCCGAGGATCGTTTGACCTTGAAAATGGACCGTTTTGGCCATGGTGACCAACTGGCTCTATAGCTAAAGTCTTAACGGTGGTTTATCTAAATTTTTGGCAAAAATGATGTTGGAATTCCGGGTCACAAATAAATATCATGGACTATAGCACTCGAAAATCGGTAAAATGGGGGGTTTTCTTGCTCCGGAGATCGTTTGACCTTGAAAATGGGTTGTTTTGGTCGTGGTGACAGCCTTGTTCGATAGCTAAGGTCTTAACGGTGGTCCATGCAAAAATTTAAAGAAAATAACATCGGGATTCCGCCTCAACATTATATCTCGTGGACTATATAGCACTTGAAAATCGGAAAAAATGGGAGGTTTACCTGCTCCGGGGCTCGTTTGATCTTGAAATTGGGCTATTTTGGCCGTTGTGGCAACCTGGCTCCATAGATAAGGTCTTAATGGAGATCCATGTAAATATTTACAGAAAATGATGTCGGAATTCCGGGACAACAATATATCTCGTGGACTATATAGCACCTGAAAATCGGCAAAAATGGCGGGTTTACTGTTCCGGGGTTCGTTTAACTTAAAATGGGCTATTTTGGCCGTGTTAACCAACTGGCTCCATAGCTAAGGTTTTAACGGAGGTCCATGTAAATTTTTGTTGGAAAAGATGTTGGAATTCCGGGTCACAAATAAATATCATGGACTAAAGCATTCAAAAATCCGCAAAATGGGGGGTTAACTTCCTCCGGGTCAACAATATATCTCGTGGACTATATAGCACATGAAAATCGGCAAAAATTGGGGGTTTACCTGTTCCGGGGTTTGTTTGCCTTAAAATGGGCTATTTTGGCCGTGTTGACCAACTGGCTCCATAGCTAAGGTTTTAACGGAGGTCCATGAAAATTTTTGGTGGAAAAGATATTGGAATTCCGGGTCACAAATGAATATTATGGACTATAGCACTCGAAAATCGGCAAAATGGGGGGTTAACTTCCTCCGGGGATCGTTTGACCTTGCAAATGGGTCGTTCTGGCCGTGGTGACAGCCTTGCTCCATAGCTAAGGTCTTAACGGTGGTCCATGCAAAAATTTAAAGAAAATAACATTGGGATTCCGGGTCAACAATAAATCTCATGGACTATATAGCATTGGAAAATTCGCAATATGGAGGATTTACCTACTCCGGGGTTCGTTTCACCTTGAAAATAGGTCTGTTTGGCTGTGGTGATCAACTCGCTCCATAGATATGGTATTAACGGAGGTCCAAGTAAATTTTTGACGAAAATGACATATTAATTCTAGGTTACCAAAAAATCCCGTGGATTATAACACATGAAAATCGGCAAAATGGGGTTTTTATTTGTTTCGGGGTTCGTTTGACCTTGAAAGTAGGCCGTTTTGGCCGTGGGGACCATCTGGTTCTATAGTTAAGGTCTTAAAGGAAGTCCATGTAAATATTTGGCAAAAATGATGCTGGAATTTCGGGTCGTATATAAATCTCGTGAACTATAACAAACGAAAATTGGCAAAATGGGTAGTTTACTAGCTCCGGGGTTCGTTTGATCTCGAAATTAGGCTATTTTAGCCGTAATGACAACCTGGCTCCATAGATAAGGTCTTATTGGCGATCCATGTAAATATTTACAGAAAATGATGTCGGAATTTTGGGTCAACAATGTATCTAGTGGACTATATAGCACCTGAAAATCGGCAAAAATAGGGGGTTTACCTGCTCCTGGATTTGTTTGCCTTAAAATGGGCAATTTTGGCCGTGTTGAACAACTGGCTCCATAGCTAAAGTTTTAACGGAGGTCCATGAAATTTTTTGGTGGAAATGATGTTGGAATTTCGGGTCACAAATAAATATCATGGACTATATCACTCGAAAATCGGCAAAATGGGGGGTTTACATCCTCTGGGGATCGTTTGACCTTTAAAATAGGTCGTTTTGGCCGTGGTGACAGCCTTGCTCCATAGCTAAGGTCTTAACGGTGGTCCATGCAAAAATTTAAAGAAAATAACATCCGGATTCCGGGTCAAAAATATATCTCGTGGACTATATAGCAGTTGAAAATCGGCAAAAATTGAGGGTTTACCAGCTCCGGGGTTCGTTTGCCTTTAAATGGGCCATTTTGGCCGTGTTGACCAACTAGCTCCATAGGTAAGGTTTTAACGGAGGTCCATGTAAATTTTTGATGGAAATGATGTTGGAATTCCGGGTCACAAATAAATATCATGGACTATAGCACTCGAAAATCGGCAAAATGGGGGGTTTACTTCCTCCGGAGATCGTTTGACCTTGAAAATGGATCGGTTTGGCTGTGGTGACAGCCTTGCTCCATAGCGAAGGTCTTAACGGTGGTCCATGTAAAAATTTAAAGAAAATAACATCGGGATTCCGGGTCAACAATAAATCTCGTGGACTATGTAGCATTGGAAAATTTGCAAAATGGGGGATTTACCTACTACGGGGTTCGTTTCACCTTGAAAATGGGTCTGTTTGGCCGTGGTGACGAACTCGCTCCATAGATATGGTATTAACGGAGGTCCAAGTAAATTTTCGACGAAAATGACTTATTAATTCTAGGTTACCAAAAAATCCCGTGAATTATAGCACATGAAAATCGGCAAAATGGGGGGTTTACTTGCTCCGGGGTTCGTTTGACCTTTTAAATGGGCCGTTTTGGCCGCGGTGACCATCTGGCTCTATAGCTAAGGTCTTAACAGAGGTCCATTTAAATATTTGGCAAAAATGATGCTGGAATTTCGGGTCGTATATAAATCTCATTGACTATAACAAATGATAATTGGCAAAATGGGTAGTTTACTAGCTCGGGGGATCGTTTGATCTCGAAATTGGGATATTTTGGCCGTAGTGACAACCTGGCTCCATAGATAAGGTCTTAATGGCGATCCATGTAAATAATTACAGAAAATGATGTTGGAATTCCGGGTCAACAATATATCTCATGGACTATATAGCAGCTGAAAATCAGCAATAATGGCGGGTTTACCTGCTCCGGGGTTCGTTTGCCTTAAAATGGGCCATTTTGGCCGTGTTGACAAACTGGCTCCATAGCTAAGGTTTTAACGGAGGTCCATGTAAATTTTTGGTAGAAAAGTTGTTGGAATTACGGGTCACAAATAAATATCATGGACTATAGCACTCGAAAATCGGCCAAATGGGGGTTTACTTCGACCGGGGATCTTTGACCTTGAAAATGTGTTGTGGCCGTGGTGACAGCCTTGCTCTATAGCTATGGTCTTAACGGTGGTCTATGCAAAAATTTAAGGAAAATAAAATTGGTATTCCGGGTCAACAATAAATCTCATGGAATATATAGCATTGGAAAATTTGAAAAATGGGGGATTTACCTACTCCGGGGTTCGTTTCACCTTGAAAAAGGGTCTGTTTGGCCGTGGTAACCAACTCGCACCATAGATATGGTATTAACGGAGGTCCAAGTAAATTTTGGAGGAAAATGACATATTAATTCTAGGTTACCAAAAAATCCCGTGGATTATAGCACATGAAAATCGGCTAAATGGGGGATTTACCTGCTTCGGGGTTCGTTTGACCTTGAAAATAGGTTGTTTTGGCCGTGATGACCATCTGGCTCTATAGCTAAGGTCTTAACGGAGGTCCATGTAAATATTTTGCATAAATGATGCTGGAATTTCGGGTCGTATATAAATCTCGTGGACTATAACAAACAAAAATTGGCAAAATGGGTAGTTTACTAGCTCCGGGGTTCGTTTGATCTCGAAATTGGGCTATTTTGGCCGTAGTGACAACCTGGCTCCATAGATAAGGTTTTAATGGCGATCCATTTACATATTTACAGAAAAATGATGTCGGAATTCTGGGTCAATAATATATCTCGTGGACTATATAGCATCTGAAAATCGGCAAAAATGGGGGATTTACCAGTTCCGGGGTTCGTTTGCCTTAAAATGAGCCATTTTGGCCGTGTTGACCAATTGGTTCCATAGCTAAGGTTTTAACGGAGGTCCATGTAAATTTTTGGTCGAAATGATGTTGGAATTTCGGGTCACAAATAAATATCATGGACAGTAGCACTCAAAATTCGGCAAAATGGGGGGTTAACTTCCTCCGGGGATCGTTTGACCTCGAAAATGGGTGGTTTTGTCGTGGTGACAGCCTTGCTCCATAGCTAAGGTCTTAACGGTGGTCCATGCAAAAATTTTAAAAAAATAATATTGGGATTCCGGGTCAACAAAAATCTCGTGGACTATATAGCATTGGAAAATTTGCAATATGGGGGATTTACCTACTCCGTGTTCGTTTCACCTTGAAAATGGGTCTGTTTGGCCGTGGTGACCAACTCGCTCCATAGATATGGTATTAAAAGAGGTCAAAGTAAATTTTTGACGAAAATGACATATTAATTCTAGGTTACCAAAAAATCCCGTGGATTATAGTACATGAAAATCGGCTAAATGGGGGTTTTACTTGTTTCGGGGTTCGTTTGACCTTGAAAATAGGCCGTTTTGGCCGTGGTGACCATCTGGCTCTATAGCTAAAGTCATACCGGAGTTCCATGTAAATATTTTGCAAAAATGATGCTGGAATTTTGGGTCGTATATAAATCTCGTAGACTATAACAAACAAAAATTGGCAAAATGGGTAGTTTACTAGCTCCGGGGTTCGTTTGATCTCGAAATTGGGCTATTTTGGCCGTAGTGACAAATTGGCTCCATAGATAAGGTTTTAATGGCGATCCATTTACATATTTACAGAAAAATGATGTTGGAATTCTGGGTCAATAATATATCTCGTGGACTATATAGCATCTGAAAATCGGCAAAAATGGGGGATTTACCAGTTCCGAGGTTCGTTTGCCTTAAAATGGGCCCTTTTGGCCGTGTTGACCAACTGGCTCGATAGCTAAGGTTTTAACAGAGGTCCATGTAAATTTTTGGTGGAAATGATGTTGTAATTCCGGGTCACAGAGAAATATCATGGACTATAGCACTCGAAAATCGGCAAAATGGGGGATTTACTTCCTCCGATGATTGATTGACCTTCAAAATGGGTCGTTTTGGCTGTGGTGACAGCCTTGCTCCATAGCTAAGCTCTTAACGGTGGTCAATGTAAATATATGCAGAAAATGATATCGGAATTCTAGGTCATTAATATATCTCGTGGAAAATAGCACACGAAAATCAGCAAATTGGGGGGTTTATTTGCTTCGAGGTTCGTTTGACCTTTAAAATAGGTTGTTTAGGCCATGGTGAACTACTGTCTCTATAGATAAGGTCTTAATGGAGGTCCATGTAAATTTTTGGCAAAAATGACGTTGGAAATATTAGTCACCGATAAATCTCGTCAACAATAGCACACGAAAATCTGTAACTCTAGGGGTTTACTTGATCCGGGGATCGTTTGACCTTGAAAATGGACTGTTTTGGTCATGGTGACCAACTGGCTCTATAGCTAAAGTCTTAACGGTGGTCTATCTAATTTTTTGGCAAAAATGATGTTGGAATTCCGGGTCACAAATAAATATCATGGACTATAGCCCTCGAAAATCGGCAAAATGGGGGGTTTACTTGCTCCGGGGATCGTTTGACCTTGAAAATGGGTCGTTTTGGCCTTGGTGATAGCCTTGCTCGATAGGTAAGGTCTTAACGGTGGTCCATGCAAAAATTTAAAGAAAATAACATCGGGATTCCAGGTCTACAATAAATCTCGTGGACTATATAGCATTGGAAAATTTGCAAAGTGGGGGTTTTACCTACTCCGGGGTTCGTTTCACCTTGAAATTGGTTCTGTTTGGCCGTGATGACCAACTCGCTCCATAGATATGGTATTAACGGAGGTCCAAGTAAATTTTTAACGAAAATGATATATTAATTCTAGGTTACCAAAAAATCCCGTGGATTATAGCACATGAAAATCGGCAAAATGGGGGGTTTACTTGCTTCGGGGTTCGTTTGACCTTGAAAATAGGCCGTTTTGGCCGCGGTGACCATCTGGCTCTATAGCAAAGATCTTAACAAAAGTCCATGTAAATATTTGGCAAAAAGAATGCTGGAATTTCGGGTAGCATATAAATCTCGTAGACTATAACAAACGAAAATTGGCAAAATGGGTAGTTTACTAGCTCCGGGGCTCGTTTGACCTTGAAATTAAGCTATTTTGGCCGTAGTGACAACCTGGATCCATAGATAAGGTCCTAATGGCGATCCATGTAAATATTTACAGAAAATGATGTCGGAATTCCGGGTCAACAATATATCTCGTGGACTATATAGCACCTGAAAATCAGCAAAAATGGGAGGTTTACCTTATCCGGGGTTCTTTTGCCTTAAAATGGGCTATTTTGGCCGTGTTGACCAACTGGCTCCATAGCTAAGGTTTTAACGGAGGTCTATGTAAATTTTTGGTGGAAATGATGTTGGAATTCCTGGCCACAAATAAATATCATGAACTATAGCACTCGAAAATCGGCAAAATGGGGAGTTTACTTCCTCCGGTGATCATTTGACCTAGAAAATGGGTCGGTTTGGCCGTGGTGACAGCCTTGCTCCATAGCTAAGGTCTTAACGATGGTCCATGTAAAAATTTAAAGAAAATAACATCGGGATTCCTGGTCAACAATAAATCTCGTGGACTATATAGCATTGGAAAATTTGCAAAATGGAGGATTTATCTACTCCGGCGTTCGTTTCACCTTGAAAATGGGTCTGTTTGGCCGTGGGGACCAACTCGCTAAATAGATATGGTATTAATGGAGGTCCAAGTAAATTTTTGATGAAAATGACATATTAATTCTAGGTTACCAAAAAATCCCATTGATTATAGCACATGAAAATAGGTAAAATGGGGGGTTTACTTCCTCCGGGGATCGTTTGACATTGAAAATGGGTCGGTTTGGCCGTCGTAACAGCCTTGCTCCATAGCTAAGGTCTTAACAGTGGTCCATGCAAAATTTAAAGAAAATAACATCGGGATTCCGGGTCAACAATAAATCTCGTGGACTATATACCATTGGAAAATTTGCAAAATGGGGGATTTACCTACTCCGGGGTTCGTTTCACCTTGAAAATAGGTCTGTTTGGCCGTGGTGACCAACTCGCTCCATAGATATGGTATTAACGGAGGTCCAAGTAAATTTTTGATGAAAATGACATATTAATTATAAGTTACCAAAAAATCCCGTGTATTATAGCACATGAAAATCGGCAAAATGGGGGGTTTACTTGCTTCGGGGTTCGTTTGACCTTGAAAATAAGCCGTGTTGGCCGCGGTGACCATCTGGCTCTATAGCTAAGGTCTTAACGGAGGTCCATATAAATATTTGGCAAAAATAATGCTGGAATTTCGGGTCGTATATAAATCTCGTGGACTATAACAAACGAAAATTGTCAAAATGGGTAGTTTACTTGCTCCGGGGCTCGTTTGATCTTGAAATTGGGCTATTTTGGCCGTTGGGACAACCTGGCTCCATAGATAACGTCTTAATGGCGATTTATGTAAATATTTACAGAAAATGATGTCGGAATTCCGGGTCAACATTATATCTCGTGGACTATATAGCACCTGAAAATTAGCAAAAATGGAGGGTTTACCTGTTCCGGGGTTCTTTTGCCTTAAAATGGGCTATTTTGGCCGTGTTGACCAACTGTCTCCATATCTAAGGTTTTAACGGAGGTCCATGTAAATTTTTGGTGGAAATGATGTTGGAATTCCGGGTCACAAATAAATATCATGGACTATAGCACTAGAAAATCGACAAAATGGGGGGTTTATTTTCTCCGGTGATCGTTTGACCTAGAAAATGGTTCGGTTTGGCCGTGGTGACAGCCTTGCTCAATAGCTAAGGTCTTAACGGTGGTCCATGTAAAAATTTAAAGAAAATAACATCGGGATTCCTGGTCAACAATAAATCTCGTGGACTATATAGCATTGGAAAATTTGCAAAATGGGGGATTTACCTACTCCGGGGTTCGTTTCACCTTGAAAATGGTTCTGTTTGGCCGTGGTGACCAAATCGCTACATAGATATGGTATTAACGGAGGTCCAAGTAAATTTTTGATGAAAATGACATATTAATTCTAGGTTATCAAAAAATCCCATGGATTATAGCACATGAAAATCGGTAAAATGGGGGGTTTACTTCCTCCGGGGATCGTTTGACCTAGAAAATGGGTCGGTTTGGCCGTCGTGACAGCCTTGCTCCATAGCTAAGGTCTTAACAGTGGTCAATGCAAAATTTAAAGAAAATAACATCGGGATTTCGTGTCAACAATAAATCTCGTGGACTATATAGCATTGGAAAATTTGCAAAATGGGGGATATACCTACTCCGGGGTTCGTTTCACCTTGAAAATAGGTCTGTTTGGCCGTGGTGACCAACTCTCTCCATAGATATGGTATTAATGGAGGTCCAAGTAAATTTTTGATGAAAATGACATTTTAATTCTAGGTTACCAAAAAATCCCGTGGATTATTGCACATGAAAATCGGCAACATGGGGGGCTTACTTGCTTCGGGGTTCGTTTGACCTTGAAAATAGGCCGTTTTGGCCGTGGTGACTATCTGGCTCTATAGCTAAGGTCTTAACGGAGGTCCATGTAAATATTTAGCAAAAATGAGGCTGGAATTTCTGGTCGTATATAAAAATGGGGGACTATAACAAACGAGAATTGGCAAAATGGGTATTTTATTAGCTCCGGGGATCGTTTGATTTCGAAATTGGGATATTTTGGCCGTAGTGACAACCTGGCTCCATAGATAAGGTCTTATTGGCGATCCATGTAAATATTAACAGAAAATGATGTCAGAATTCTGGGTCAACAATATATCTCGTGGACTATATAGCACCCAAAAATCGGCAAAAATAGGGAGTTTACCTGCTCCGGAGTTCGTTTGCCTTAAAAAGGGCCATTTTGGCCGTGTTGACCAATTGGCTCCAAAGCTAAGGTTTTAACGGAGGTCCATGTAAATTTTTGGTGGAAATGATGTTGGAATTCCTGGTCACAATTAAATATCATTTACTATAGCACTCGAAAATCGGCAAAATAGGGAGTTTACTTCCTCCGGGGATCGTTTGACCTAGAAAATGGGTCGTTTTGGCCGTGGTGACAGCCTTGCTCCATAGCGAAGGTCTTAACGGTGGTCCATGCAAAAATTTAAAGAAAATAACATCGGGATTCTGGGTCAACAATAAATCTCGTGGACTATATAGCATTGGAAAATTTGCAAAATGGGGGATTTACCTACTCCAAGGTTCATTTCACCTTGAAAAAGGGTCTGTTTGGCCGTGGTGACCAACTCGCTCCATAGATATGGTATTAACGGTGGTCCAAGTAAATTTTTGACGAAAATGACATATTAATTCTAGGTTACCAAAAAATTCCGTGGATTATAGCACATGAAAATCGGCAAAATGGGGGGTTTACTTGCTTCGGGGTTCGTTTGACCATGAAAATAGGTCGTTTTGGCCGTGGTGACCATCTGGCTCTATAGCTAAGGTCTTAATGGATGTCCATGTAAGTATTTGGCAAAAATGATGCTGGAATTTTGGGTCATATATAAATCTCGTGGACTATACCAAACGAAAATTGGAAAAATAGGTAGTTTACTAGCTCCGGGGATCGTTTCATCTCGAAATTGGGCTATTTTGGCCATACTGACAACCTGGCTCCATAGATAAGGTCTTAATGGCGATCCATGTAAATATTTACAGATAATGATGTTGGAATTCCGGGTCAACAATATATCTCATGGACTATATAGCACCTAAAAATCGGCCAAAATGGGGGTTTATCTGCTTCGGGGTTCGTTGCCTTAAAATGGGCCATTTTGGCCGTGTAGACCAACTGGCTCCATAGCTAAGGTTTTAACGGAGGTCCATGTAAATTTTTTGTGGAAAAGATGTTGGAATTCTGGGTCACAAATAAATATCATGGACTATAGCACTCTAAAATCTGCGAAATAGGGGGTTTACTTCCTCCAGGGATCTGTGAACTTGAAAATGGGTGGTTTTGGCCGTGGTGACAGCCTTGCTCCATAGCTAAGGTCTTAACGGTGGTCCATGCAAAAATTTAAAGAAAATAAAATCGGGATTCCGGGTCAACAATAAATCTCGTGGAATATATAGCATTGAAAGATTTGCAAAATGGGGGATTTACCTACTCCAGGGTTCGTTTCACCTTGAAAATGGATCTGTTGGCCGTGGTGACCAACTCGCTCCATAGATATAGTATTAACGGAGGTCCAAGTAAGTTTTGGATGAAAATGACATATTAATTGTAGGTGAAAAAAAATCTCGTGGATTATATCATATGAAAATCGGCAAAATGGGGGTTTGCATTCTTCGGGGTTCGTTTGACGTTGAAAATAGGCCGTTTTGGCCGTGGTGTTAATCTGGCTCTATAGCTAAGGTCTTAACGGAGGTCCATGTAAATATTTGGCAAAAATGATGCTGGAATATGGGGTCGTATATAAATCTCGTGGAGTATAACAAACGAAAATTGATAAAATGGGTAGTTTACTTGCTCCGAGGATCGTTTGATCTTGAAATTGGGCTATTTTGCCGTAGTGACAACCTGGCTCAATACATAAGGTTTTAATGGCGATCCATGTAAATATTTACAGAAAATGATGTCGGAATTTCGGGTCAACAATATATCTCGTGAACTATAAAGCACCTCAAAATCGGCAAAAATGGGGGGTTTACCTGCTCCGGGGTTCATTTGCCTTAAAATGGGCTATTTTGGCCGTGTTGACCAACTAGCTCCATAGCTAAGGTTTTAACGGAGGTCCATATAAATTTTTGATGGAAATGATGTTGGAATTCCGAGTCACAAATAAATATCCTGGACTATAGAACTCGAAAATCGGCAAAATGGGGGGTTTAGTTCCTCCAGGTATCGTTTGACCTTGAAAATGGGTCGTTTTGGCCGTGGTGACAGCCTTGCTCCAAAGCTAAGGTCTTAACGGTGGTCCATGAAAAAATTTAAAGAAAATAACATCGGGATTCCGGGTAAACAATAAATCTCGTGGACTATATGGCATTGGAAAATATGCAAAATTGGGTATTTACCTACTCCGGGGTTCGTTTCACCTTGAAAATGGGTCTGTTTCCCCGGGGTGACCAACACGCTCAATAGATATGGTATTAACGGAGGTCCAAGTAAATTTTTGACGAAAATGACATATTAATTCTAGGTTACCAAAAAATCCCATGGATTATAACACATGAAAATCGGCAAAATGGGGGGTTTATTTGCTTCGGGGTTTGTTTGACCTTGAAAATAGGTCGTTTTAGCCGTGGTGACCATCTCTATAGCTAAGGTCTTAACGGAGGTCCATGCAGATATTTAGCAAAAATGATGCTGGAATTTTGGGTCGTATATAAAACTCGTGGACTATAACAAACGAAAATTGGCAAAATGGGTAGTTTACTAGCTCCGGGGCTACTTTGATCTCAAAATTGGGCTATTTTGGCCATAGTGACAACCTGGATCCATAGATAAGGTCTTATTGGCAATCTATGTAAATATTTATAGAAAATGATGTCGGAATTCTGGGTCAACAATATATCTCGTGGGACTATATAGCACCCAAAAATCGGCAAAAATAGGGAGTTTACCTGCTCCGGAGTTCGTTTGCCTTAAAATGGGCCATTTTGGCCGTGTTGAACAACAGGCTCCATAGCTAAGGTTTTATCGGAGGTTCATGTAAATTTTTGGTGGAAATAATGTTGGAATTTCGGGTCACAAATAAATATCATGGACTATAGCACTCGAAAATCGTCAAAATGGGGGGTTTACTTCCTCCGGGGATCGTTTGACCTAGAAAATGGGTCGTTTTGGCCGTGGTGAAAGCCTTGCTCCATAGCTAAGGTCTTAACGATGGTCCATTCATAAATTTAAAGAAAATAACATCGGGATTCCGGGTCAACAATAAAACTCGTGGACTATATAGCATTCGAAAATTTGCAAAATGGGGGATTTACCTACTCCGAGGTTCGTTTCACCTTGAAAATGGGTCTGTTTGGCCGTGGTGACCAACTCGCTCCATAGATATGGTATTAACGGAGGTCCAAGTAAATTTTTGACAAAAATGACATATTAATTCTAGGTTACCAAAAAATCCCGTGGATTATAGCACATGAAAATCGGCAAAATGGGGGGTTTACTTGCTTCGGGGTTCGTTTGACCTTGAAAGTAGGCCGTTTTGGCCGTGGTGACCATCTTGGTCTATAGCTAAGGTCTTAACGGAGGTCCATGTAAATATTTTGCAAAAATGATGGAGGAATTTCGGGTCGTATATAAATCTCGTGGACTATAACAAGCGAAAATTGGCAAAATGGGTAGTTTACTAGCTCCGGGGATCGTTTGATCTCGAACTTAGACTATTTTGTCGTAGTGACAACCTGGCTCCATAGATAAGGTCTTATTGGCGATCCATGTAAATATTTACAGAAAATGATGTCGGAATTCCGGGTCAACAATGTATCTAGTGGACTATATAGCACTTGAAAATCGGCAAAAATGGGGGGTTTACCTGCTCCTGGGTTCGTTTGCCTTAAAATGGGCCATTTTGGCCGTGTTGACCAACAAGATCCATAGCTAAGGTTTTAACGGAGATCCATGTAAATTTTTGGTGGAAAAGATGTTGGAATTCTCGGTCACAAATAAATATCATGGACTATAGCACTCGAAAATCGGCGAAATGGGGGGTTTACTTCCTCCGGGGATCTTTGACCTTGAAAATGGGTGGTTTTGGCCGTGGTGACAGCCTTGCTCCATAGCTAAGGTCTTAACGGTGGTCCATGCAAATATTTAAAGAAAATAAAATTGGGATTCCGGTTCAACAATAAATTTCGTGGAATATATAGCATAGGAAAATTTGCAAAATGGGGGATTTACCTACTCCGGGTTTCGTTTCTCCTTGAAAATGGGTCTGTTGGCCGTGGTGACCAACTCGCTCCATAGATATGGTATTAACGGAGGTCCAAGTAAATTTTGGACGAAAATGACATATTAATTCTAGGTGACCATAAAATCCCGTGGGTTATAGCATATGAAAATCGGCAATATGCGGATTTACCTGCTTCGGGGTTCGTTTGACTTTGAAAATAGGCCGTTTTGGCCGTGGTGACCATTTGGCTCTATAGCTAAGGTCTTAACGGAGGTCCATGCAAATATTTGGCAAACATGATGTTGGAATTTCGGGTCGTATATAAATCTCGTGGACTAGAACATACGAAAATTTGCAAAATGGGTAGTTTACTAGCTCCGGGGGACGTTTGATCTCGAAACTGGGCTATTTTGGCCGTAGTGAAAACCTGACTCCATAAATAAGGTCGTAATGGGGATTTTTGTAAATATTTACAGAAAATGATGTCGGAATTCCGGGTCAACAATATAACTCGTGGACTATATAGCACATGAAAATAGTCAAAATGGGGTCTTTACCTGCTCTGGGTTCGTTTGAACTTGAAAATGGGTTGTTTTGGCAGTGTTGACCAATTGGCTCCATAGCTAAGGTCTTAACGGAGGTCTATGTTAAATTTTGGTGAAAATGACATCGAAATTCCAGGTCAACAATAAATCTCGTGGACAATAGCACATGAAATTTTGCTTGCTCCGGGGTTTATTTGACCTTGAAAATAGGTCGTTTTGGCCGTGGTTACCAACTGTCTCCATAGTTTAGGTCTTAACGGAGGTCCATGTAAATTTTTGGTGAAAATGACTACGGAATTCCTGGTCACCATGTAATCACGTCGACTATAGTACACGAAAATCGGCAAAATGGAGGGGGGGTTTACCAGCTTCATGGATCGTTTGACCTTGAAAATGGGCCATTTTGGCCATGGTGACAACCTGGACCCATATCTAAGGTCTTAACGGATGTCTATGTAAATATTTGTAGAAAATGACATCGGAATTCCAGGTCACCAGTAAATCTCTTGGACTATAGCATACAAAAATCAGCAAAATGCGAGGGGGGTACCTGCCTCGAATTTCATTTTACTTTGAAAATGGGCCGTTTTGGCCGTGGTGACAAACTGGCTCCATAGATAAGGTCTTAAGTAAGGTCCATGTAAATTTTTGGCAAAAATGATTTCGAAATTCTGGGTCACCAATAAATCCTGGGACTATAGCACACGAAAATTGGTAAAAAGAGGGTTTTACTTGCTCAGGAGATCGTTTGACCTTGAAAATGGACTGTTTTGGCCATGGTGACCAATAGGCTCTATATCTATGGTATTAGCAGAGATTTATGTATATTTTTGGCAAAAGTGGCATTGTAATTCCGGGTCACTAATAAATCTCGTGGACTATAACACACGAAAAGCAGCAAAATTGGTGGTTTACATGCACCGGGGATCGTTTGACCTTGAAAATGGGCTGTTTTGGCCGTGGTGACAACCCGGCTCCATAGCTAAGGTCTTAACAGTGGTCCATGTAAATATTTATAGAAAATGACATCCGAATTCCGGGTCAAAAATAAATCTCGTGGACTATATAGCACACGAAAATCGGCAAAAAATGGGGGTATACCAGCTCCGGGGTTTGTTTAACCTTGAAAATGGGCCGTTTTGGCCATGGTGACCAACTGGCTCCATAGCTAAGTTCTTAAGGGAGGTCCATGTAAATATTTAGCGAAAATGACGTTGGAATTCTGGGTGACAAAAAAATCTCGTGGACTATAGCATAGGAACATAAGCAAAATGGGAGGTTTACATGTTATGTGGATCGTTTGACCTTGAAAATGGGTCGTTTTTGCAATGGTGACCAATTGGCTCCATAGATAACGTCTTAACGGAGGTCCATGTAAATTTTTGGTGAAAATGATGACGGAATTCTGGGTCACCAATAAATCTCGTGGACTATAGCACACGAAAATCGGCAAAATAGGGGGATTACCTGCTTTGGGGTTCGTTTCACCTATAAAATGGACTTTTCTAGCCATGGTAACAAACTGGTTCCATAGCTAAGGTCTTAACGGAGGTCCATGTTAAATTTTGGCGAAAATAACATTGGAATTCTGGGTCACTAATAAATCTCGTGGACAATAGCACATGAAAATCGGCAAAATAGATGGTTTACTTACTCCGGGGCTCGTTTGACCTTGAAAATGGTCCATTTTGGCCATGGTGACAACCTGGACCCATATCTAAGGTCTTAACGGATGTCCATGTAAATATTTGTAGAAAATGACGTCGGAATTCCAGGTCACCAGCAAATCTCGTGGACTATAGCACACAAAAATTAGCAAAATGGGGGGGTTTACCTGCCTCGGAGTTTGTTTTACCTTGTGAATGAGACGTTTTGGCCCTGGTGGCAAACTGGCTCCATAGATAAGGTCTTAACTAAGGTCCATGTAAATTTTTGGCAAAAATGATTTCGAAATTCTGGGTCACCAATAAATCCCGGGCCTATAGCACACGAAAATTGGTAAAAAGAAGGTTTTACTTGCTTCGGAGATCGTTTGACCTTGAAAATAGACCGTTTTGGCCGTGGTGACCAACAAGCTTTATATATAAGGTATTAGCAGAGGTTTATGCAAAAATTTTGGCAAAAATGACATTGTAATTCCGGGTCACAAATAAATCTTGTGGACTATAGCACACGAAAATCAGCAAAATGGGTGTTTGCATGCTCCGGGGATCGTTTGTCCTTGAAAATGGGCAGTTTTGTCCGTGGTGACAGCCTGGCTCCATAGCTAAGGTCTTAACGGTGGTCCATGTAAATATTTATAGAAAATGACATCTGAATTCCGGGTCAAAAATAAATCTCGTAGACTATATAGCACATGCAAATCGGCAAAAATGGGGGGTTTACCTACTCCGGGGTTCGTTTAACCTTGAAAATGGGCCGTTTTGGCCGTGGTGACCAACTGGCTCCATAACTAAGGTCTTAAGGGAGGTGCATGTAAATATTTAGCGAAAATGACGTCAAAATTCTGGGTGACAAAAAAATCTCGTGGACTATAGCACAGGAAAATAAGCAAAATGGGAAGTTTACCTATTATGGGGATCGTTTGACCTTGAAAAAGGGTGGTTTTTGCTATGGTGACCATTTGGCTCCATGGATAACGTCTTAACGAAGGTCCTTGTAAATTTTTGGTGAAAATGACGATGGAATTCTGGGTCACCAATAAATCTCGTGGACTATAGCACACGAAAATCGGCAAAATAGGGGGATTAGCTGCTTTGGGGTTCGTTTAACTTATAAAATGGACTTTTTTAGCCATGGTAATAAACTGGCTCCATAGCTAAGGTCTTAACGGAGGTCCATGTTAAATTTTGGCAAAAATAACATTGGAATTCCGGGTCACCAATAAATCTCGTGGACAATAGCACATGAAAATCGGCAAAATGGGGGGTTTACTTGCTCCGGGGATTATATGACGTTGACAATGGGCTGGTTTGGCCGTGGTAACCAACTATGTCCATTCCTTAGCTCTTAGTGGAGGTTCATGTAAATTTTCAGCGAAATTTACAACAGAATTCTGGGTCACCAATAAATCCTGTAGACTATAGCACAAGAAAATCGGTAAAATGGGGGGTTTAAATGCTCCGGGGCCCGTTTGACCTTGAAAATGGACCGTTTTTGCTGTGGTGATAACTTGGCTCCATAGCTAAGGTCTTCATGGACGTCCATATAAATATTTGCAGAAGATGATGTCAGAATTTTAGGTCACTAATAAATCTCGTGGACTATAGCACACCAAAATCAGCAAAATGGGGGGTTTACCTTATTCGGGGATCGTTTGACCTTGAAATTGGCCGTGGTGACAACCTATCTCCATAGCTAAGGTCATAACAGAGGTCCATGTAAATATTTACAGAATATGACATCAAAATTTCGACAAAAATGGGGAAGTTTACCTGCTCCGGGGTTCGTTTGACCTTGAAAATTTGCCGTTTTGGCTGTGATGACTAACTGGCTCCATAACTAAGGTTTTAACAGAGGTCCAAGTAAATTTGACTAAAATGACTTCAGAATTCTGGGTCACCAATAAGTCTCGTGGTCTATAGCACACGAAAATCAGCAAAATGGGGGGTTTACCTGCTTCGGGGATTGTTTAGCCTTGAAAATGGGCCGTTTTGGTCATGGTGACCAACTGGATCCATAACTAAAGTTTTAACGGAGGTTCATGTAAATTTTTAGCGAAAATGACTTCAGAAATCCAGGTCACCAATAAGTCTCGTGGACTATAGCACATGAAAATCGGCAAAATAGAGGGTTTACCTGCTCCGGGGCCCTTTGACCTTGACAATGGGCTATTTTGGCTGTGGTGACAACCTGGCTCCATAGCTGATGTCTTAACGGAGGTCAATGTAAATATTTGCAGAAAATGACGTCGGAATTTCGGGTCACTAATAAATATCGTGGACTATAACACATGAAAATCGGCAAAAATTGGGGGTTTACCTCATCCAGAGGTCTTTTGACCTTCAAAATAGGGCGTTTTAGCCGTGGTGACAAGCTGGCTCCACAGCTAAGGTCTTATTAGATGTCCATGTAAATATTTTAGAAAATAACGTCGGAATTCTGGGTCAACAATAAATCTCGTGGATTTTATAGCACAGGAATATCAGCAAAATGAGGGATTTACCTGCTCAAGCGTTCATTTGACCTTGAAAATGGGTGGTTTTAGCCGTGGTGACTAACTGGATCCATTGATAAGGTCTTAACGGATGTCCATGTAAATTTTTGGCGAAAATGACGTCGGAATTCCGGGTGACTAAAATATCCCGTGGACTATAGCACAGGAAAATTAGCAAAATGGGGGGTTTACCTATTATCAGCTCGTTTAACCTTCAAAATGGGACCTTTTAGCCGTGGTGACAAACTGGCTCCAAATCTAAGGTCTTAACGGAGGTTCATGTAAATTTATTGGCAAAAATAATGTCGGAATTTTGGGTCACCAATAAATCCCGTGGACTATAGCACACGAAAATTGGCAAAATAGAGAGTTTACCTGGTTCAGGGATCGTTTGACCTAGAAAATGGGCTGTTTTGGCCGTGGTAACAAACTGGCTCCATAGCTAAGGTCTTAACGGAGGTCCATGTAAATTTTTGGCAAAAAGGATGTCGGAATTCTGGGTCACCAATAAATCCCGTGGACTATAGCACCAGAAAACCAAAAAAATGGGGGGTTTACCTACTCCAAGGATCGTTTGACCTATAAAATGGGTTGTTTTGGCTGTGTTGACAGGTTGGCTCCATAGCTAAGGTCTTAACGAAAGTCCATGTATTTTTTTAGCAAAATTTACTTCAGAATATCGGGTCACCATTAAATCCCGTGGACTATAGCAAATGAAAATCGGCAAACTGCGGGGTTTACCAGCTTCGGGGCTCGTTTGACCTAGAAAATGGGCCGTTTTGGCTGTGGTGACAACTAGCTCCATTGCTAAATTCTGAATGGACATCCATGTAAATATTTGCAGAAAATAACATCGGAATTCCGGGTCTCCAATAAATCTCGTGGACTATAGCACACAAAAATCAGAAAAATGGGGAGTTTACCTGCTTAGCGGTTCGTTTCACCTTAAAAATGGGTCATTTTAGCCATGGTGACCAACTGGCTCAATAGGTAAGGTCTTAACAGAGGTCCATGTAAATATTTTGCAAATATAATATCGGAATTTCGGGTCACAAATAAATTTCGTGGACTATAGCACACGAAAATTGGCAAAATGGGGGGCTTAGTTGCTTCGGGGCTCGTTTGAGCTTGAAAATGGTACATTTTGGCTATGATGACAACCTGTCTCCATTGATAAGGTCTTAACGGTGGTCCAAGTAAATTTTTGATGAAAATGACATCGGAATTCTAGGTTACCAATAAATCCCGTGGACTATAGCATATGAAAATCTGCAAAATGGGGAGTTTACCTACTCCGGGGATCGTTTGACCTGTAAAATGGACTGTTTTATCCATGGTAAACAACTGGCGCCATAACTAAGGTCTTAACGGAGGTCCATGTAAATTTTGGGCAAAAAATGATGATGAAATTTTGGGTCACCAAAAAATCTCGTGGATTATACCACATGAAAATCAGCAAAATGGGGGGTATACCTGCTCTGAGCTCATTTGACCTTGAAAATGGCCTATTTTGGCTGTGGTGACCAACAACCTCCATATCTATGTCTTAACGGAGGTCCATATTAAATTTTGGCAACAATGACATCGTAATTCTGGGTCACCAATAAATCTCGTGGATTATGTACACAAAAATCAGCAAATTAGAGGGGTTTACCAGCTTCAGGGTACGTTTAACCTTCAAAATAGGCTGTTTTGGCCGTCGTGATCAACTGACTCCATAGATAAGGTCTTAACGGAGGTCCATGTAAATTTTTAGTAAAAATGACGTTGGAATTTCGGATCACAAATTAATCTCATGGACTATAGCACTAAAAAATTGGCAAAATGGGGGGTTTACTTGCTCCGAGGCTCGTTTGACCTTGAAAATGGGCCGTTTTACCCGTGGCGACCACCTGGCTCCATATCTAAGGTCTTAACGTTAGTCCATGTAAATATTTACAGCAAATAACATCGGAATTCCGGGTCAACAATAAATCTCGTGGACTATATAGCACTAGAAAATCAGCAAAATGGGGGATTTACCTGCTCTGGGTTCGTTTGTCCTTCAAAATGGGTCGTTTTGGTCGTGGTGACCAATTGGATCCATAGCTAAGGTGGTAACGGAGGTCCATGTAAATTTTTGGCAAAAATGACATTGGAATTCTGGGTGACTAAAAAATCCCTTGGACTATAGCATAGGGAAATCGGCAAACTGGGGGGTCAACCTGTTATGGGGCACATTTGAACTTAAAAATGGGCCGTTTTAGCCGTGGTGACAAACTGGCTCCAAACATAAAGTCTTAACGGAGGTCCATTTAAATTTTTTGGCAATATGACGTTGGAATTCTGGGTCACCAATAAATCTCATCGACTATAGCGCACGGCAAAATGAGGGGTTTACATGCTCCGGGGCTCGTTTGACCTTGAAAATTGGTTGTTTTGGCTGTGGTAACAAACTGGCTCCATAGCTAAGGTCTTAATGGACGTCCATGTAAATATTTGCAGAAAATGACGTTGGAATTCTGGGTCACCAATATATCTCGTGGACTATAGCACACGAAAATCAGCAAATTAGGGGTTTACCTGCTTCGGGGTTCGTTTGACCTTGAAAATAGGTTGTTTTGGCCATGGTGATCATCTGGCTCTATAGATAAGGTCTTAACAGAGGTCCATATAAATTTTTGGCAAAAATGACTTCGGAATTCCGGTACACAAATAAATCTCATGGACAATAGCACATGAAAATCGGTAAAATTGGGGGTTTACTTGCTCCGGGGATTGTTTGACCTTGAAAATGGACCGTTTTTGCCATGGTGAACAACTGGCTCTATAGCTAAGGTCTTAACGGAGGTCCATGTAAATTTTTGGCAAAAATGATGTTGGAATTCTGGGTCACAAATAAATATTATGGACTATAGCACTAAAAAAACGGCAAAATTGGGGGTTTACTTCCTCCGGGGATCGTTTGACCTTGAATATGGGTCTTTTTGGCTATGGTGACAACCTTGATCCATAGCTAAGGTCTTAACAGTGGTTCAAGCAAAAATTTACAGAAAATGACATCGGAATTCCGGATCAACAATAAATCTCGTGGACTATATAGCACTGAAAAATTAGCAAAATGAGGTACCTGCTCCGGGGTTCATTTCACCTTCAAAATGGGCCGGTTTGGCCGTGGTGACCAACTCGCTCAATAGATATGGTAATAACGGAGGTCGAAGTAAATATTTGGCGAAAATGACATAGGAATTCTAGGTTACCAAAAAATTGCGTCGATTATAGCACATGAAAATCTGCAATATGGGGGTTTACCTGGTTCAAGAGTCGTTTGACCCCGAAAATGGGCCGTTTTGGCCGTGGTGACCAATTGGCTCCATAGATAAGGTCTTAACGGTGGTCCGAATGAATTTTTGACTAAAAGGTCATCGTAATTCCAGGTCACCAATAAATCCCGTGGACTATAGCACACGAAAATTGGCAAAATTGAGGGTTTACCTGCTGCGGGGATCGTTTGACCTTCAAAATGGTCTATTTTGGCCATGGTGACCAACTGGTGCCATAGCTAAGGTCTTAATGAAGTTCCATGTAAATAGTTGGCTAATATGACAACGGAATTCCTGGTGACTAAAAAATCTCGTTGACTATAGTACAGTAAAATCAGCAAAATGTGGGGTTTACCTGCGGTGGGGCACCATTGACCTTGAAAATGGGCCGTTTGGCCGTGGTGACCAACTCGCGCCATAGATAAGGTCTTAACGGAGGTCCATGTAAATTTTTGGCGAAAATGACGTCGGAATTGTGGATGACTAAAAAATCTCGTGGATTATAGCACAGGAAAATCGACAAAATCGGGGGTTTACCTATTATGGGGCTTATTTGACCTTGAAAATGGGCCATTTTAGCCGTGTTGACAAACTGGCTCCAAAGCTAATGTCTTAACGGAATTTTGGTTAACCAATAAATCTGATGGACAATAAAACATGAAAATCGACAAAGTGAGGGGTTTACTAGATCCAATGCCTATTTGACAATGAAAATGGGCCGCTTTGGCCGTGGTGACCAACTGTCTCCATAGCTTAGGTCTTAACGGAGGTCTATGTAAATTTTTGATGAAAATGACATCGGAATTCTAGGTCACCATTAAATTTCATTGAATATAGCACACGAAAATCGGCAAATGAGGGGTTTACCTGCTCTGGGGTTCGTTTGACCTTGAAAATGGGTCGTCCTGGCCAAGGTGACAAACTAGATCCATAGCTAAGGTCTTAATGGATGTGCATGTAAATATTTGCAGAAAATGACATCGGAATTTCGGGTCACCAATAAATCTTGTGGACTATAGCACACAAAAATCAGCAAAATTGGAGGTTTACCTGCTTCGGGATTTGTTTTACCTTGAAAATAGGCCGTTTTGGCCGTGGTGACCAACTGGCTCCATAGATAACGTCTTAACGGAGGTCCACATAAATTTTTGGTGAAAATGACGTCGGAAATCTGGGTCACTAATAAATCTCATGGACTTATAGCACACGAAAATCGGCAAAAAGGGGGGTTTACCTGCTCTGGGGTTCTTTTCACCTGGAAAATGGACGTTTTAGCCGTGGTAACAAACTGGCTCCATAGCCAATGTTTTAACAGAGTTCAAGTAAATTTTTAGCAAAAATGACGTCTTCATTCTGGGTCACCAAAAAA
Organism: Solanum bukasovii; assembly: GCA_029582585.1. Taxonomy (NCBI): domain Eukaryota; kingdom Viridiplantae; phylum Streptophyta; class Magnoliopsida; order Solanales; family Solanaceae; genus Solanum; species Solanum bukasovii. The sequence continues at coordinate 31,488 of JAJOOI010019566.1, forward strand.
TCCTATGAACTATAGCACATGAAAATAGTCAAAATAGGGTGTTTACCTGCTCTGGCTTCGTTTGACCTTGAAAATGGGTTGTTTTGGTAGTGGTAACCAATTGGCTCCATAGCTAAGGAATTAAAGGAGGTCTATGTTAAATTTTGGTGAAAATGACATCGAAATTCTGGGTCAACAATAAATCTCGTGGACAATAGCACATGAATATCGGCAAAATAGGGGGTTTACTTTCTTCGGGGTTTATTTGACCTTGAAAATAGGCCGTTTTGGCCGTGGTTACCAACTGTCTCTATAGTTTAGGTCGTAACGGAGGTCCCTGTAAATTTTTGGTGAAAATGACTACGGAATTCTGGGTCACCATTTAATCACGTAGACTATAGTACACGCAAATCGGCTAAATGTGGGGGGTGGGTTTACCAGGTCCAGGGATCGTTTGACCTTGAAAATGGTCCATTTTGGCCATGGTGACAACCTGGACCCATATCTAAGGTCTTAACGGATGTCCATGTAAATATTTGTAGAAAATGTTGTCGGAATTCCAGGTTACCAGCAAATCTCGTGGACTATAGCACACAAAAATTAGCAAAATGGGGGGCTTTACCTGCCTCGGAGTTTGTTTTACCTTGAAAATGGGCTGTTTTGGCCTTGGTGGCAAACTGGCTCCATAGATAAGGTCTGAAATAAGGTCCATGTAAATGTTTGGCAAAAATGATTTTGAAATTCTGGGTCACCAATAAATCCCGGAATATAGCACACGAAAATTGGTTAAACGACAATTTTACTTGCTCCAGAGATCGTTTGACCTTGAAAATAGACCGTTTTGGCCGTGGTGACCAACAGTCTCTATATATAGGGTGTTAGCAGAGGTTTATGCAAATTTTTTGGCAAAAATGACATTGTAATTCCGGGTCACAAATAAATCTTGTAGACTATAGCACACGAAAATCAGCAAAATGGGGGATTTACATGCTCTAGGGATCGTTTGACCTTGAAAATGGGCAGTTTTGTCCGTGGTGACAACCTGGCTCCATAGCTAAGGTCTTAACGGTGGTCCATGTAAATATTTACAGAAAATGACATCTGAATTTAGGGTCAAAAATAAATCTTGTAGACTATATAGCACATGAAAATCGGCAAAAATGGGGGGTTTACCTACTCCGGGGTTCGTTTAACCATGAAAATGGGCCGTTTTGGCCGTGGTGACCAACTGGCTCCATAGCTAAGGTCTTAAGGGAGGTCCATGTAAATATTTAGCGAAAATGATGTCGGAATTCTGGGTGACAAAAAAATCTCGTGGACTATAGCACAGGAAAATAAGCAAAATGGGAGGTTTACCTATTGCAATGCTGACCATTTGGCTCCATATATAACGTCTTAACGAAGGTCCTTGTAAATTTTTGGTGAAAATGACGATGGAATTCTGGGTCACCAATAAATCTCGTGGACTATAGCACACGAAAATTGGCAAAATAGGGGGATTACCTGCTTTGGGGTTCGTTTAACTTATAAAATGGACCTGTTTAGCCATGGTAACAAACTGGCTCCATAGCTAAGGTCTTAACGGAGGTCCATGTTAAATTTTGGTAAAAATAACATTGGAATTCCGCGTCACCAATAAATCTTGTGGACAATAGCACATGAAAATCGATAAAATAGAGGGTTTACTTGCTCCGGGGATTATTTAACGTTGACAATGGGCTGTTTTGGCAGTGGCGTTCAACTGTCTCCATAGCTTAGGTCTTAACGGAGGTCCATGTAAATTTTTAGAGAAATTTACTTCAGAATTCTAGGTCACCAATAAATCTTGTGGACTATAGCACACGAAAATCGGCAAAATGGGGGGTTTAAATGCTCCGGGGCCCGCATGACCTTGAAAATGGATTGTTTTGGCCGTGGTGACAACCTGCCTCCATAGCTAAGGTCTTAATGGACGTCCATATAAATATTTGCAGAAAATGACGTCGGAATTCTGGGTCACTAATAAATCTCGTGGACTATAGCACACGAAAATCAGTAAAATGAGGGGTTTACCTGATTCGGAGTTTGTTTGAACCTGAAAATGGGCCGGTTTGGCCATGGTGACTTACTGGCTCCATAGATAATGCCTTAACGAAGATGAATGTAAACTTTTGGGAAAAAGGACATCGGAATTTCTGGTCATCAATAAATCCCGTGGACTATAACACATAAAAATCGGTAAAATGGGGGTGTACTTGCTCCGGGGATTGTTTGACCTTGAAAATGGATCGTTTTAGCCGTGGTGACCAACTGGCTCTATAGCTTAGGTCTTAACGGAGGTCTATCTAAATTTTTGGCAAAAATGACGTCATAATTTTGGGTCACAAATAAATCTCGTGAACTATAGCACACGAAAATCGTCAAAATAGGGAGTTTACCTGCTCCGAGTGTCGTTTAACCTTGAAAATGGGCCGTTTTGGCCGTGGTGACAACCTGTCTACATACCTAAGGTCTTAACGGAGGTCCATGCAAATATTTACAGAATATGACATCGAAATTTCAGGTCACCAATAAATCTCGTGGAATATATAGCACACGAAAATCGGCAAAAATGGGAAAGTTACCTGCTCCGGGGTTCGTTTGACCTTGAAAATTGGTCGTTTTGGCCGTGTTGACTAGCTGGCTCCATAGCTAAGGTCTTAATAGAGGTCCATGTAAACGTTTGACAAAAATGACTTCGGAATTCCGGGTCACCAATAAGTCTCATGGTCTATAGCACACGAAAATCAGCAAAATAAGGGGTTTACCTGCTCTGGGGATTGTTTAACCTTGAAAATGGACCGTTTTTGTCGTGGTGACCAACTGGATCCATAAATAAGGTCTTAACGGAGGTTCATGTAAATTTTTAGCGAAAATGACTTCAGAATTCCAGGTCACCAATAAATCGCGTGGACTATAGCATATGAAAATCGGGAAAATGGGGGGTTTACCTGCTCCGGGGCCCTTTGACCTTGAAAATGGGCTATTTTGGTCGTGGTGACAACCTGGCTCCATAGCTAATGTCTTAACGGAGGTCAATGTAAATATTTGCAGAAAATGACGTCGGAATTTCGGGTCACTAATAAATATCGTGGACGATAACACATGAAAATCAACAAAAATGGGGGCTTTATCTCCTCCGGGGATCTTTTGACCTTGAAAATAGGGCGTTTTAATTATGGTTACCAACTGGCACCATAGCTAAGGTCTTAACGGAGGTCCATGTAATTTTTTGTCAAAAATGACATCAGAATTCTAGGTCACCAATAAATCCCATGATCTATATCACACGAAAATTGGCAAAATGGGGGGTTTACTTGCTCCGGGGATTGTTTGATCTTGAAAATGGGTCGTTTTGCCCGTGGTGACCAACTGGCTCCATTGCTAAGGTCTTCTCGGAGGTTCATGTAAATTTTTAGTAAAAATGACTTCACAATTCTGGGTCAGCAATAAATCCCTTGGACTATAGAATACGAAAATCGACAATATGGGTTGTTTACCTGCTTCGGGGATCGTTTGACCTTGAAAATGGGCCGTTTTGGCTGTGGTGACAACCTGGCTCCGTAGCTAAGGTTTTAATAGAGCTCCATGGAAGTATTTGCAGAAAATGACCTCGGAATTCTGGGTAACCAATAAATCTAGTGGGCTATAGACACGAAAATCGGTAAAATGGTGGGTTTACTTGCTCTGGGATCGTTTGACCTTGAAAATGGACCGTTTTGGCTGTGGTGATAACCTGGCTCCATTGCTAAGGTCTTAACGGAGCTCCATGCAAATATTTAAAGAATATGACGGCGGAATTCTAGGACACCAATAAATCTCGTAGATTATAAAGCACACAAAAATTGACAAAAATTGGGGGGATGGGGGGTTTACTTGCTCCGGGGTTTGTTTGGCCTTGAAAATTGTCCATTTTGGCCGTGGTGACAAACTGGATCCATAGCTAAGGTCTTTATGGAGGTCCATGTAAATTATTGACAAAAATGACATCGGAATTCTGGGTCATCAATTAGACTCGTGGTCTATAGCACACGAAAATCAGCAAAATGGGGGGTTTACCTGCTTCGGGGTTTGTTTAACCTTGAAAATAGTCCGTTTTGGTCGTGGTGACCAACTGAATGCATAGCTAAGGTCTTAACAGAGGTTCATGTAAATTTTTAGCGAAAATGACTTCAGAATTCCAGGTCACCAATAAATCTCGTGGACTATAGCACATGAAAATCGGCAAAATAGGGGGTTTACCTGCTCCGGGGCCTGTTTGACCTTCAAAATGGGCCATTTTGGCTGTGGTGACAACCTGGCTCCATAGCTAAGGTCTTAACGAAGCTCCATGTAAATATTTGTAGAAAATGACGTCGAAATTCCGGGTCACCAATAATTATCGTGACTATAGCACATGAATATCAGCAAAAATGGGGGTTTACATGCTCCGGGGATCTTTTGACCTTGAAAATGGTCCGTTTTAGCTGTTGTGACCAATTGGTTCCATAGCTAAGGTTTTAAAGGAGGTCCATGTAAATTTTCGGCAAAAATGACATCAGAATTCTTGGTCACCAATAAATCACATGGTCTATAGCACATGAAAATCGGTAAAATAGGGGGTTTACCTGCTCCGGGGATTGTTTGATCTTGAAAATGGGCTGCTTTGGCCGTGGTGACAACCTGGCTCCATAGCTAAGGTCTTAACGGAGGTCTATGGAAATATTTGTAGAAAATGACGTCGGAATTCCGGTAAACCAATAAATCTAGTAGACTATAGTACACCAAAATTGGCAAAATGGGGTGTTTACTTGCTATGGGGACCGTTTGACCTTGAAAATGGGCCGTTTTGGCCATGGTTACTAATTGGATCCTTAGCTAGTGTCTTAACAGAGGTCCATGTAAATTTTTTAGTGAAAATGACATCGGAATTCTGGGTCACCAATAAATCTCGTTAACCATAGCTCACAAAAATCGCCAAAATAGGAGGTTTACCTACTCCGGGACTCGTTTGATCTTGAAAATGGACCGTTTTGGCCGTGGTGAACAACTGACTCTGTAGCTTAGGTCTTAAAGGAGGTCCATCTAATTTTTTGGCAAAAATAACGTTGGAATTCCGGGTCACAAATAAATCTCATGGACTATAGCACTCGAAAATCGGCAAAATGGGGGGTTTACTTGCTTCGAAGCTCTTTTGACCTTGAAAATGGGCCGTTCTACCTGTGGTGACAACCTGGCTCCATATCTAAGGTCTTAACGGTGGTCCATCTAAATATTTATAGAAAATAACGTCAGAATTCTCGGTCAACAATAAATCTAGTGGACAATATAACATAGGAAAATCAGCAAAATGAGGGATTTATCTGCTCCGGGGTTCGTTTGACCTTAAAAATGGGCCGTTTTGGCAATGGTGACCAACAAGATCCATAATTAAGGTATTAAGAAAGGTCCATGTAAATTTTTGAAGAAAATGACGTCAAAATTCTGGGTGTATAAAAAATCTCGTGGACTATAGTACAGGAAAATCGGCAAAATGAGGGGATTACATAAATGGGGATCGTTTGACCTTCAAAATGGGCCGTTTTAGCCGTGGTGACAAACTGGCTCCAAAGAAAAGGTCTTAATGGAGGTCCATGTAAATATTTTGGCAAAAAATATGTTGGAATTTTGGTTTACCAATAAATCCCGTGGACTATAGCAAACGGTAAAATGGGGGGTTTACCTGCTCCGGGTTCGTTTGACCTTGAAAATTGGTTGATTTGGCCGTGGCAACAAACTGGCTCCATAGCGAAGGTCTTAACGGAGGTCCATGTAAATTTTTGGTAAATATGTCTTCGAAATTCTGGGTCACCATTAAATCCCGTGGACTACAGCACACGAAAATCAGCAAAATGGGGGGTTTACCTGCTCCGTGGTTCGTTTGACCTTGAAAATAGGCCGTTTTAGCCGTGGTGACAAAATGTCTCCAAAGCTAAGGTTTTAACGAAGGTTCATGAAAATTTTTAGCGAAATTTACTTCAGAATTCCAGGTCACCAATAAATACCGTGGACTATAGCACATGAAAATCGGCAAAATGGGGGGTTGGACTATTCCGGGGCTCGTTTGAACTTGAAAATGGGCCGTTTTTGCCATGGTGACAACATGGATCCATAGCTAAGGTCTTAACAGACGTCCATGTAAATATTTGCAGAAAATGATGTAGGAATTCCAGGTCTCCATTAAATCTCGTGGACTATAGCGCACGAAAATCAGCAAAATGAGGGGTTCACCTGCTTCGGGGTTCGTTTGACCTTGAAAATAGGCTGTTTTGGCCGTGGTGATCAACTGGCTCCATAGATATGGTCTTAACGACGGTCCATGTAAATTTTTGGCAAAAATAACTTTGGAATTCTGGGTCACCAATAAATCTCGTGGACAATAGCACACTAAAATTAGTAAAATTTACTTGCTTTGGGGATAGTTTGACCTTGAAAATGGACCCTTTTTACCATGGTGACCAACTGGCTCTATAGCTAAGGTCGTAACATAAGTCCATGTAAATATTTGGCAAAAATGAAATTGTAATTCCGGGTAACAAATAAATATCAAGGATTATAGCACTCGAAAATTGGCAAAATGGGGGGTTTACTTGCTCCCCGAATCGTTTGACCATGAAAATGGGCCGATTTGGCCGTGGTGACAACCTTGCTCCATAGCTAAGGTCTTAACGGTGGTCCATCCAAATATTTATAGAAAATGACGTCGGAATTCTGGGTTAACAATAAATCTCATGGACTATATCGCATTGGAAAATCAGCAAAATGGGGGATTTACCTACTCCGGGGTTCATGTCACCTTGAAAAATGGGCCGGTTTGGCCGTGGTGACCAACTCACTCCATAAATATGGTATTAACGGAGGTCCAAGTAAACTTTTGATGAAAATGACATAGGAATTCTAGGTCACCAAAAATTCTCGATTATAGCACATGAAAATATGCAAAATGGGGGGTTTACCTTCTTCGAGAGTCGTTTGACCCTGAAAATGGGCCGTTTTGGCCGTGGTGACCAACTGGCTCCATAGCTAAGATCTTAACGGAGGTCCAAGTAAATTTTAGACTAAAATGACATCGGAATTCTAGGTCTCCAATAAATCCCGTAGACTATAGCACACGAAAATTGGCAAAATATGGGGTTTACCTGCTGCGGGGATCGTTTGACATTGAAAATGGTCTATTTTGGTTATGGTGACCAACTGGCGCCATAGCTAATGTCTTAACGGAGGTCCACGTAAATTATTGGCTAAAATGACATCAGAATTCTGGCTGACAAAAAAAATCTTGTGATTATAGCACAGGAAAATCGGGAAAATAGGGGGCTTACCTGTTATAGGGATCGTTTGACCTTGAAAAAGAGCCATTTTGGCTGTGGTGGCCAACTGGTTCCATAGATAACGTTTTAACGGAGGTCAATGTAAATTTTTGGTGAAAATGACGTCGGAATTCTGGGTCACCAATAAATTTTGTGGACTACAACACACGAAAATTAGCAAAATAAGGGGTTTACATGCTCCGGGGATCGTTTGACATTGAAAATGGGTCGTTTTGGCCGTGGTTACAACCTGGCTCCATAGCTAAGGATTTAACGGTGGTCCATGTAAATATTTACAGAAAATGACATCCGTATTCCACGTCAATAATAAATCTCGTGGACTATATTGCACACGAAAATCGGCAAATATAGGTGGTTTACCTGCTCCGGCGTTCGTTGAACCTTGAAAATGAGCCATTTAGGCCATGGTGACCAACTGGCTCAATAGCTAAGGTCTTAATGGAGGTCCATGTAAATTTTTGGCCAAAATGACATCAGAATTATGGGTGACAAAAAAATCTTGTAGACTATAGCATAGGAAAATCGGCAACATGGGGGGTTTACCTATTATAGGATCATTTGACCTTGAAAATGGGCCGTTTTGGCTGTGGTGACCAACTTGTTCCATAGATAACGCCTTAACGGAGGTCCATATAAATTTTTAGTGAAAATGTCGTTGGAATTCCGGGTAACCAATAAATATCGTGAACTTTAGCACACGAAAATTGGCAAAATAGGGGGTTTACATTCTCCAGGGATCGTTTGACCTTGAAAATGGGACGTTTTGGCTGTGGTGAAAACCTAGCTCTATAGCTAAGGTTTTAACGGTGGTCCATGTAAATATTTACAGAAAATGACGTTCGTATTCCGGGTCAATAATAAATCTCGTGGACTATATTGTACACGAAAAATGCAAATATGGGTGGTTTACCTTCTCCGGGGTTCGTTTAACCTTGAAAATAGGCCGATTTGGCCGTGGTGACCAACTGGCTCCATAGCTAGGTCTTAACGGAGGTCCATGTGAATTTTTGGTTAAAATGACGTCGAAATTCTGGGTGACGAAAAAATCTCGTGGACTATAGTATAGGAAAATCGGTAAAATAGGGGGTTTACCTGTTATGGGGATCGTATGACCTTGAATATGGGCTATTTTGGCCATGGTGACCAATTGGCTCTATAGATAACGTCTTAACAAAGGTCCATGTATATTTTTGGTGAAAATGAAATCGGAATTTCAGGTCACCAATAAATCTCGTGGACTATAACACACGAAAATCAGCAAAATGGAGTGTTTACCTGCTTCGGGGTTCGTCCCCCTATAAAATTGACTTTTTAAGTCGTTGTAACAAACTGGCTCCATAGCTAAGGTCTTAACAGAGGTCCATTAATATTTTTGACAAAAATGTCGTTGGAATTTCGGGTCACCAAAAAATCTCATCGACTATAGGACACGAAAATAGGCAAAATGGGGGGTGTACTTGCTCTGGGTTCGTTTGACCGTGAAAATGGGCTGTTTTGGCTGTGGTGACCAACTGGCTCCATAGCTAACGTCTTAACAAAGGACTATGTTGAATTTTGGCGAAAATAACATTGGAATTCTGGGTCACCAATAAATCTCGTGGACAATAGCACATGAAAATTGGCAAAATGGGGGGTTTACTTGCTCCGAGGTTTATTTGACGTTGAAAATGGGATGTTTTGGCTGTGGTGACCAACTGTATCCATAGCTTAATTCTTAACGGAGGTCCATGTGAATTTTTATCGAAATTTACTTCAGTATTCCGAGTCACCAATAAATCCTGTGGACTATAACACACGAAAATTGGCAAAATAGGGGGTTTACCTGCTCTGTGGCCCGTTTGACCTTGAGAATGAGCAGTTTTGGCCGTGGTGACAACCTGACTCCATACCTAAAGTCTTAACGGCCGTCCATGTAAATATTTGCAAAAAATGATATCGGAATTTTGGGTCACCAATAAATCTTGTGGATTATAGCACACGAAAATCAGCAAAATGGGGATTTACCTGCTTTGTGGTTCGTTTGACCTTGAAAATGGGCCATTTTGACCGTGGTGACCAACTGGCTCCATAGATAAGTCTTAAAGGAGGTGCATGTATATTTTTGGCAAAAATGACGTCGGAATTTCGGGTCACTAATAAATCCCGTGGACTATAGCACACAAAAATCGGTAAAATGGGGGGTTAACTTTCTCCGGGGATCGTTTGACTTTGAAAATGGGCCGTTTTGGCCGTGGTGACCCACTGGCTCCATAGCTAATGTCTTAATGGAGGTCCATGTAAATATTTACAGAATATGACATCGAAATTTCTAGTCACCAATAAATCTCATGGATTATATAGCTCACGAAAATTGGCAAAAATAGTAGGGTTTACCCACTTTCGGGGTTCATTTGACCTTGAAAATTGGCCATTTTGGCCGTGGTGATCAACTGGCTCTATAGTTAAGGTCTTAACGTAGGTCCATGTAATCTTTTGACAAAAATGACATCGTAATTCTTGGTCACCAATAAGTGTCGTGGTCTGTAGCACACGAAAATCAGCAAAATGGGGGGTTCACCAGTTCCAGGGATTGTTTAACCTTGAAAATTGTCCGTTTTGGTCGTGGTGACCAACTGGATCTGTAGCTAAGGTCTTAACGGAGGTTCATGTAAATTTTTAGCGAAAATGACTTCAAAATTCCAGGTCACCAATAAATCTCGTGGACTATAGCACATGAAAATCGGCAAAATGGGGGGTTTACCTTCTCCGGGGCCCGTTTGACCTTGAAAATGGGTTATTTTGGCCGTGGTGACAACCTGGCTGCATAGCTAAGGTCGTAGCAGAGGTTCATGTAAATATTTGCAGAAAATGACGTCGGAATTCTGGTTCACCAATAAATCTTGTGGACTATAGCACACGAAAATTGGTAAAATTGGGGGGTTTACCTGCTCCGGGGCTATTTTGACCTTGAAATTGGGGCCTTTTAGCCGTGGTGACCAACTGGCTCCATAGCTAAGGTCTTAAAGGAGATCCATGTAAAATTTTGGCACAAATGACATCAAAATTCTAGGTCACCAATAAATCCCGTGCTCTATAGCACACGAAAATCGGCAAAATGAGGGGTGCACCTGCTCCGGGAATTGTTTGATCTTGAAAATGGGTCGTTTTTGTCGTGGTCACCAACTGGCTCCATAACTAAGGTCTTAACGGAGGTTCATATAAATTTTTAGCGAAAATGACTTCAGAATTCCGGGTGACCAATAAATCCCATTGTCTATAAAATACGAAAATTGGCAAAATGGGTTGTATACCAGCTCCGGGGATGTTTGACCTCGAAGATGGGACGTTTTGGCCGTGGTGACAAGATGTCTCCATAACTAAGGTCTTAACGGAGGTCTATGGAAATATTTGCATAAAATTACGTCGGAATTCCGGGTAACCAGTAAATCTAGTGGACTATAGCACACGAAAATCAATAAAATTGGTGGTTTACTTATTTCGGCGATCATTTGACCTTGAAAATGGACCGTTTTGGCCGTGGTGACCAGCTGGCTCTATAGCTTAGGTATTAACGGAGGTCCAAGTATTTTTTGGCAAAATTGACGTCGGAATTCTGGGTCACAAATAAATCTTGTGGACTATAGCACACCAAAATTGGGAAAATGGGGGGTTTACCTGTTTCGGGGGTCGTTTAACCTTTAAAATGGGCCGTTTTGGCTCTGGTAAGGATCTGGATCCATAGCGAAGGTCTGTACGGAGGTCTGTGTAATATTTATAGAATATGACATCAGAATTCTGGGTCACCAATAATTCTCGTTGATTATATAACACACGTAAATCAACAAATTGGGGGTTTTACCTGCTGCGGAGATCGTTTAACCTTAAAAATGGTTTGTTTTGGCCGTGGTGACCAACTGGCACCATAGATAAGGTCTTAACAGAGGTCCATGTAAATTTTTGGCGAAAATGACATCGGAATTCTGGGTGAATAAAAAATCTTGTGGACCATAGCACAGGAAAACCAACAAAATGGGGGGTTTAACTGCTTTGGGGCTAGTTTGACCTTGTAAATGGGCCATTTGGCCATGGTGACTGATATACTAAGAGTTGACCCATTTGGCCATGGTGACTGATATACTAAGAGTTTACGGTATTTCTAATACATTTCACTTACAAGTTATGTGTGTCTAGAGCCTTTTTGTATTAATTTTCATGTGTTTTTATCATATTTTGCAGGAAAGATGTTCAGGCGCGGAATTAAAGAGATAGCTAACAGAAATGCAAAAAAGGGCATCTACGGAGGGCATCTACGGACCGTAGGTCCATTGACACTCCGTAAATGGTAGTCGTAGATCAGTAGCCAAGGCATGGAAGGCAAATCAGGGAAATTTGACCAAGTGTGGAACCACGGTGCCCATTGACGGTCCGTAGATTGATCTACGAACCGTATGTTGATCCGTAGATTTATACTGCGAGGGTTCCAGTACCTGATTTTTGAAGATTCCAAGTGTGGAGCTACGGAAGGGTATTGACAGACCATAGATCGATCTATGGTCCATACTGCAGTTCCGTCGTTTGCTTCAGAGAAGCTGATTTTTGGAAGCTGAAATATTTTTTGAGTCTTGGCTGACGGAAGGGACTCATGAACCGTAGATCCATTGACGGTCCGTGAGTCAGTCTCGTGGAATGAAGACGCGTACCTGTGACAGACTTTCCTTATTTCTATTTCCCTTTTAATTTAGGACTTGATTTCCATAAATAGGGCATGTAAACCTCGTTTTTAGGGGTTAGACATTATTATTCTATTCTAGTTCTTGACTTGGGAGATTAACTTGCAACTTTAGCAATTATTAATTTCCTTAGATCGTTTTGAAGATTTTGGAGTTGCAATTCAAGTTGAATTTCTGGGTTTATTACTCTTGTTACGTAAGTTTATAATTCTTTCATCTAAAACAATAAATTGTAGTCATATGATTATGGGTAACTAAATTCCACAACTAGAGTTGTGGGAACCATGAGCAATTAACAAAGTATGAATAGTAAATAAGCAATTCTTGAATAGTGTGGTGCATGCATTGATAATTCTTTCGTTTAGAAGTC